>LOJH01000035.1:8368-29688 GCA_001685095.1 Ellobius talpinus | reverse complement strand
TGTGTGTGTGTGTGTGCATGGCAAGGGGTGCTTTGTTTTGTTCTCTTGTAATAGGGTGTCTCTACAAAGCCCTGGCTGTCCTGGAACTCACTATGTAGACCAGTATGGGGTACTAGGATTAAAGGGTGTGCAACACCACAGTCCACTTCTGGTGTTTTTTGTTTTGTTTTGTTTTGTTTTTAAATAAAATATATAATGTTATTTTCATTCTTTGTGTTATCTGCCAGGTCACTGCCATCTAAAATTTAAAATCCGAAGACCTGAAAAATAAAATAAGAAATAAAAGAGAAATCAGTAAGAATCAAACTCGAGAAAGAGGTGGGTCTAGTTGCGACTTCTGGACTATGACATCATGGGGAAGTCCACCAGAACATGGGTGGCAGCTTAAGAAAGCCACCTCCCTGGTGTTTCCTGTGCAGCTTGCAATTAGCTGGGCCACTTACTACTTGTATAAGCCCTGGGGAGGGGCCTTATTAGTCTTGCAAATTTTGGAAGCTTCTAGAGCCCTGTCTGGTTTACTTCCTGAATATTGGGAGCCTCACTTCAGGAAAGAACATTCATTCCAAGCTGGAGGAAATAGCTACAGAGCAGACCCCAATACCAACCTATGAGCTTCAAGAACCTTAGTTCAGGAGTACCATACTACACTAAGAACACAGCCAGGAGCAGAAAAATAAATGGCTGTGGGTGTATAATTACAAATCCGGAACATCTAGCAGCAGCCGCTAGTGAGACTCCCCTCTAAGTTAGGACTGGAACTAGGTGGGGTGGGGGAGAGGGAAGGGCCTTCAGACTCGGGGCAGCTCAGAGAATAGGGTCTCACTCCAGTTATGGGTCTTGTTTGCTCTAAAGAGGATGTCTATGGACATATAGTCACCCTTCTCTCCTGGCTGTGGGGTCATTCTTTTCTGTTGTTCATTCAGAATGCTTGAGACTTGATTTTTAAGAAAGGGAATTCACCGTTCTGGAGACTGAGAGCCCAATATGGGATAGTGTCGAGCTTCTGCTGAGAGAGCCTCCAACTGCTCAGACCATGGTAGAAGAGTGGAGTAGGTGGGTGTGGTTTTTTGAACAAAAATTTCCCCACAGGCACATCAGTTGGAATGGTTAGTCATGGGGGAGTAGCACCGTTTGAGAAGGATTTGAAGGTGTGGCCTTACTCAGAGTGGAACGAAGACTCACAAAGTCCACACCGGGCCCAGTGTCTTCTTCCTCTCTGCCTGTGAGTCAGGATGTAATTCTCAGCTGCTGCTCCAGTGCCATGAGTGTCCCTATGCTCCTGCCATAGCCCTGCCATTATGCAATGCACCGGCCCTCTGAAACTGTAAGCAAGCCCCCGATTAAATGTTTTCTTTTATAAACATGACCTTGGTCATGGTGTCTCTTCACAGCTATAGAAGAGTGACTAAGAGATGTCTTGCTTGAGATTCAGGATACCCTGCATCCCTCATCCACCCCGATCTTCCATTTCTGGCATCTTGTAACATCCTAAGAAATCTCTGAGGTTCACAAAAACCCAAAACTATTCAGGGAGGGGAACTCTAAGTAGAATCAATTCAAGGCTTAATCAATTAAGTAGAATAAGACAGCTGAATTGCTCACTTTATATAAAAGCAAATCTTTGAGTGTC
The DNA here is from genome assembly GCA_001685095.1 of Ellobius talpinus. NCBI lineage: Eukaryota > Metazoa > Chordata > Mammalia > Rodentia > Cricetidae > Ellobius > Ellobius talpinus. The sequence continues at coordinate 28,058 of LOJH01000035.1, read as the reverse complement.
AGTCCAACATATCCAAGTCAGATGCTGCCTCTAAGCCAAGCATGTTCTTGGGCTTCAGAACCATAGATTTCTTGAAATCGGAGTGACTTACAAGGAAGAGAGTATGAGCTGGCTGGCAGTGATTCAGGAGTCTTTCTACCCGATATGACCAGCACAGACAGGAAGTCCCAGAGGAAGCTAAGGGAGATCAGTTTCCTCTTGAGCTGACGTCTACCTTAAGATTATTGCATTTAGCTAGTTTGACTCTAAGAACCCTTTACTCATGCCCTGTCCTGAGAAGACAAGCCAGATGCATTCACTTACAATTATTTGGCTGTGAATGTGTGTATCCTCTTCTTCCAGACCAGTGTGTGACTCCTGCTTCCTCACCATGAAAGGCAAGGACTGCTCAAACTTCCCTTCCTTCCTCTCATATACTTCCCCACATCCCCTGAGAGACGTGGCTGTTCTGGCCTGACATTGTATTCACAAAGCCATCTCTTTCTACCTGAGCCCAGGCAAGAGGGCTATTTGTACACCCTCCCCGCTCACCAATAGCAAATGAAAGACATATTTACCCCTTTTTCAAGGGAGCTTTTGATAGCAGTCTTGTAGATTCCAGGAATACTGCTGAACCAAAGTCCTCTGATGCTCCAGACAGACCACACAATGAGACTGACCCAACATGAAGTGTCAAGAGAACATGGAGAAGAACTTGTTCCTGGTTCCAAGTCCAAGGTCTTCCATCTCTTCTCCAAAAAGTCTTGGACATGTCAGAGATGTGTGAGTTGTCATTTCCCCACATAGCTTATTGGTAGACCAAAATGCAAACTCAAACAGGACATTGTCAACTCACCCTCCAACTCTGAAACATTCAAAGGGATTCAATAGCATCCAACTGGCTGACCCCTCCTCATACTCAGCGTCTCTGTCAATTTGCTGAGCACCTAGAAGCTACACACTTAGATGAGGTGAGAACCAAGGAGCCTTGCCAGGGAGGAGCAACCGAAAGAGACCCACTTTGGGTGGTCAGAGAATAATGGAACATGGGTCAGACCAGCCAAACAAGAGGAGGAGGACACACTGACACCAGCAAGATGTGCAGAATCTCAGTTCATCATGGAGTCCATCAACACACATACCTGGCTGCATGGATTCTCCATGTGGTGGACTTCCAGAGAGGGTGACTTCTAGGAAGAGGCTCTGGTACTTTGCAAGAGATCCCTGCATTGTGCCCCAAAGTGAATCTTCATACAACCCAGATCAGTGGCACCATCATTTGGTCATGGATTAGCATTTTACTTGGTTTGGCTGTGTAAATATGACTGACTTTATCTGCTAGTGATCTTCTTTTCCAAAAATTTTTTACATGACCCTGATATTTTACATATGTGCATGTCACATATATGTGTGTGCCATTTACCATTAATAATTCATTATTTATTAATAAATCATTTATTTTCAAACAATTCTTCTATAACAACTTTACCATTTCTAAATGGCAAAAATTTTGGCAACCAATAAGATGAATGAGCTTCTGTGCCTAAAAAGTGTAATCCAAAGTTGTACAAATTGGACATACACCAAGGAAAAATACTGTCTTTGTTTTCTGTATCTAAAGTATGATTGTTAATTTTGTAGATTTGGTGGGATCTAGAGTCACCTGGAGATAAAACTCTGTGAGGGAGTTTCTAGGCTAGGTTAATTAGGGTAAAAAGAGCCAGGGTAAAGGTATGTTAGATCTTCCCATGGGATGGGGTCCTGGACTGAAATCAAAGGAGAGGGTGAGCTGAGCACCAGCATTCTTCTCTCTCTGCTTCCTGACAGTGAAAGCAGTTTGATCAGCTGCTTCAAGCTCCTGCTACTGTGACCTCTGCACCATGATGGACTGTGTTCCTTTGAACTATGAGCCAAAGTAAACCCTTCCTCCCTTAAGTCGCTTTGGTCAGACACTTTATTAAAGCAAGGAGAGACGTGACTATTGCAGTTGTGTTTCCCCTGTGGGCCAAATGTTTCAGGTGGTGTTGATGGTAGTGTGTGGTGAGATGGCCTTTAGTGTAAAGTGTGCCTACTGGTGTTGAGAACCAAGTCTGCCGTGAAGTTCCACAGTGCAACACAGGTGGGATGATCATGCCAAAAACACCCCAGCCTCACCATGAATTGGAGTTTTAATTTTGTGTGCCCACGAATCTCTTAGTACTTTCAGTCTGTGCACAGCCCCTCATTTGGGTTACACAATCCCACAGGAGTCTTAATTCATCGTGTAAGGAGTTTTGCTTCTGACAATCACTGGCATTTGTGTGTTGCCCACATGGGCAATTGGGCACTTCACCATGGAGTACAGCTCTGGGAAGTAGGAAATATTACCACGCCTTTCTTATCTAAGCAAAGAGAAGCTACATGGATTGCTTTAGATGACATAGCTAGGAAGAGAGGCTTTGGGGTCCATCTTTGCTAGGATTCCACTCTAGAGGTCTGCTATTTGATAAGAGACAGCTGGGCAGGGCTTCCTCACAGTCCCACGGAGTACCATGGCTGTGATCAGCCTTTCAAGTCACCCTGCCAAGCAAGCTAAGGGCCCAGATCTCATCAGGAGATTACTCTCTCCTCAGGAGACTACTCTCTCCTCTTGAGCTATACCTGACATCATGGTCCTGAAGCTACCACCTTCACCCAGATGCCTGACTGCAGTCAACCCGTCTTTGTTGGGTTTTGTTTGTTTTCAGTTGGTTTGTTAGCTGTTTTTGGTCTTTTGAGACAAAGTCTCATGGAGCTCAGGCTGACCTTGAACATGAAAGCCAAGTATGACCTTGAAATCCTGATCCTCCTGTATCTACTTCCCAAGTGCTGGGATTGCATGGTCATGCCATTATGCCCAGCTTCCAATTTGTCCCAAGTGAGAGATGCCCATGTGATTACGTCAGTAGGGTACTAGGCATGTGGCCAATGTCCTGTGTCTTCCTTCAGATCCTTGCTCCCAAAGATGAGCCGCTTCCACTGGCTACTTCCGGTTTGTCCTTTCAGCCCCTCCTCTGCTCTTTAAAACCATCCAAAGCCTGGACCATTTAACAGCACACTGTGTCTGCTATACAAAATATTGATTGCCTCTTTCGAGACCATTTTCTCACAGAGCCTCCTGTGGCGAGTTGAAAATGGAGTTCCACTCTTAACATGTACCTTTTTTTCTCAAGTTCAACCACCACAACGCCTCAGTGTGACAAGACTCATAGGATGTTCTTATCTTTATTTTATTTCTAGCTGGTGAGGCTGCTGAGCAAGAGCATCAGCTTATGCATGGCTTTGCTCAGGCTTCTCTGTGGTGCACTCAGGGAGCAGACTGCAGTGGGAACTGCATGTTCCTTACCCACTGGGTACGTTCCTCCCTACTTACCAAGGGGATCTGGCATGGAGAAACCCTCTCAGCTTTTACCTTATACCAAGTCAGTGCCTGCAGCCCCACAGCAAGCTAGGGACATGGGACAAATGTATGGTTTTATTTGGAACTCTCTCACGCAATACCTTTTAGCCCTGAGCTGAGACGGGGAATTTCCCAGAGGGCTCATCAGAGACAACAGATTGATTTATATTTATAATTGCAAAGGTGGAAAGGAGGGTAAACATTGATAGGGAGGTGCCAGGAGCATTAGGGTGATAGTGTGTGTGTGTGTGTGTGTGTGTGTGTGCGTGTGTGTGTGTGTGTGTGAGATGAGGCTGGGAGGTGAATGCTGGAACTGGATTTTGGCTGAATATTTGAAAGTTTACATGTACCCAGACACTCTGAGTAAGAAAGCTGGCTGAATGTCTCGAAGCCAGATTGAAGCTGACCATTGTCTCCCAAAGTTAGGGGTTGGTCCTGGAGCACCAGCAAAATCTGTGTGCCTACCATGAATGTATGTGATTGGGAGTTCTAGGTCATGTTGGCTAATTTAATTTTACCATGAATTGTTATCATACCTAAAACATTACAGCTGGTGTTTTGCAAAGGAAAATAATATTTTAAAACACACTGGCTCTTCCTAAGGCTGTGTGTCCATCAAACCTCTTCAACTGTTTCACAGCCTGCTAATTAGATTAAGCCAATTTAATGACTCAGACATATAAAATGCCTTACCGTACCTCTTCCTCCCCCCACTAATGCAAACATAGACAGAGGATTGGGTGGGATAATTTTAAGGCCAGACCCATATAAGCTGGAAGATTCAAATTAAGGTTTAATTAACCTGCTTAGTGCAAGAATCTCTGAACAGCGGGGGATTTTACACACAGTTACGTGTGATCTGTAATAACTAGGCACACCAGGCTCCTCCATTACATGGGACAGGATGTCCACCTTGCCCTTTGCACTTGATTAAATGCCCAGGGCCTGTCAGTTCCAGAAGAGAGATATTGAAAGACACCATTACTCATCCTCCATGTACTAAAAGCACATATAGCAAGGTCTGGGAGTGGGAATGCATTTGGGTAGGCTAGCTGTCATGGTCTAAAGAGCCGTGCAGATTCATCGTGCCATTGGCTGATAGATCCATGAGTTTCTGATTGCATGTATGGACTGCTTCTCCCCTCTCCCTGTGATATGTTGAGAACAGAGTTGCCTGAAACCTGTGCCTTTGTTGTAGTTGAGTGAGTTGAATATTCACCAGTTAAACCAGAGTGTTTGTCTTCAACCTTGAGTAAAAAAAAAAGTAAATCACAGAGACTGAGGGTCTCTGTGATGGGTCAGGGTGCCAAGTTCCTGACAACATAATCGAACAATAAGAAGCATGCATAGTTGACTGTAAAGGGATTTATTCAAAAGGGAAAGAAACAAGACCAAATAGACATCAAGGGAGCAGCAGACTATAGGGAGATTGCTCAAGGACCCCAAGTTACTCTGGGGATTTCTTCTATGGATCCTGGAGGAGGAGGAGTCAGCTACTAAGAGCAGGGTAGGAGTGGTCCAATGTTTTAATTGAGAGCTTTGGGTAGCATAAGCCTTGAGTCACTGAGCCTGTCCCTTCCCGTGATCACCGCCATGCTTGTGCATAGAATGGTAAATAAGAGATTTTCTCTACAAGTTTATTCTGAGAATACAGTGGTCATGTTGTGCATGTGTGTACCTAAACCTGTTTAAGGCTGGTTCTGCCCACACACTGTAGCACAGGGTGTGCTCCAGGACGTATTTATTATTTAATTACTGTCTAACTGTGGAAGGAGAGATGCTATTGTGAAGCTGAATGCTGTTGCACTTGGAGGAGGCTGTGTAAGCTAGATAAAGGTGGGGTCCGTGTCACTAAGGTACCCCTGCAAACTGAATGCCCCACTTGGACTTGGTGGGAGTATTGAGGGTTGGAGTCTAGAGGGTTGAATGTAGAGTCGCTTCTTCAGTTTACTAGACTGGTCTCTCCTTCTCTCGGTTCTAATCCAAGTATGAATGAATGCCAAGACTTTGGGATTGACCAATGGGCAAGCTACAGTCCCTCTTTGTAGCTTTCCCTCCACTGAATGGCCATCCCCAAGATATTAGGCTTTATTAAAAAAAAACATGGGAAAGTATAACAGCCTCCAACAAAGGCTTTGTCTGGTGTGGGGAATGAAAGAGGAAAGAAAGACCCCTCCAATAAATGAATGAGAGGGTCTGTCTCCATCTATGTCAGACTTCTATTCTAGCCACCAGCCTCCAAATCGAAGACGGTAGACATGTTTACCTAGTGACTCCACTCTAAGAGAGACAGAGTCTGCCAGTGGGGTTTCCTGAGGAAGAGCGTAGAGCTCTGGGTAGTGGCCAATATGGGGTCAAATCAGTTACTTTTCTCAGCTTTGTGACAGGATCCCTGACAGAAACAGCTAAGGGAAGGAGGGTTTATTTTGGCTCAGGGTTTGGGAGCGGACAGTTGACCATGACAAGGAAAGGATGGTAGGGGGTTGTGGTTCCTGGCCTCTGCAGCAGGATCTTGTGGTAGCTGTTGTGCAGTCCAAGAGGGGGTGTGTCTGGAACTGAGTTAGGGGCTGGTCCACAACTCTCAAAGCCTAATTTCTCCATCTGTCAATCATGTTCATGATACCACACTGAAATTTTTCTTGATTGCAAGAAATGACACTGTGCTTATGTGAGAAAAATTGTTGGCATTCTTTTAGAGATTCACCGTGAATATGTAGCCATGAAATTATATTGGAATTTGCTTTTACATACTACATTGGTTCATTTTTCATGGTATTGTCAAGTATTTGACAAGAAATAACTTAGAAAAGGAGGGTGTATTTTGACTGACATTGTGAAGGTACTGTTCCCTTGTGGCAAATGGTACAATAACAGGTGGCTGGTAACACTGTGTCTGTAGTCAGGAAGCAGAAAGAGATGCCATTGTGGTGCTCAGCTGGCTTTGTTTTAACTCCAGGACCCCAGCCCATGGGACGATGCCACCTACATTCATGGTGAGTCCTCTTTCCTCAGTTAAATCTTGCTGACTGTGAGTGGGTTATACTTCAATATTTCATGGGTACACTTTGTCAGGGGTTATTGTCTGCATTTGCCTAATCAGGGCAGGGCAGGGTTTTGTCACACTGCTTAGAAAGACATTGATCATCCACCACAGTCCTGGCGAGAATTCCATCTCTCCCAGAGAGTTTAGACCAGTGTAAGGGTCAAGCCAGGATGCTTTTGGGTTCAGCAAAGAACCATGTGTCCCAGCTGCTTCCAGGTCCTCAGTTTTTGTTAAGCTGGAAAAGAAGAAAGTATGTGAAAGAGTGCCCTAAATTGGCTGTGATCTGCGGCAGAAATATCCACAGTAGTAGAATCACACTTGAAGGTGACCAACAACAACAAACAAAACTAGTTTGAAAATAGTCTCCTGACACCTTCCTTCCTTCCATGCTCCTTAATCTCAATTCTGAGCCCCCAGCAATGTCTGAGAAAAGGAAGAGACTTTACCAAAATGGTGAAAGATATGATGGCCCTGGGACAAACGCCACTAGATTGTGTGAACTTTTGATGTCTGTGAGATCAACTCAATTAGTCTTGGCCAGGATGTGAACACACAGCAGTAAGACACAATAGCAAAAGCCCATTTCGTGTACCAAGCATCTTCTCAAACATATCAACAATGTGAACTTGCGGGCTCCTGGTGTAAATTCACTTCTTTCGCTGGTTCCCTTGAAACGTTTGGTACATGTGTCTCTAGAAACTATGGGCAGGGTTCTATACCCTTCCTACTTCTCGCTCTCAGAAGAACATGTCATGCTTAGCTGGGATGAAATGTCATTTCCAAAGACTGTGCAAACTCCGAGTGAGTTGAGAGGAAATACATCACACCAGACTGGATTTCCTTGAAATTGGGGTCACCTGTTATGATTTGGACATCTGGAGGGAGTTCTTGTCCCTGTCAGATATAATTGAGAGGAACAAGAAAATTTAGTGTAACACAAAGCAGGGAAGTTGAATGTTTAAATATTTGGCGTTTCTTCAGCCAACACTGGGCAAACCCTGCCCACCATCACAGCACAAGAACACAGGTGTGAGGATGGCAGAGAGGCTGTTCTTAGGAAGTGGGTCTAAGAGAGAGAGGATGTGTTCTGAAGGTGTGAGAGTGAGCAAGCTGTCTGGTGAGCCAGGGGATGGGATGCCCCCATGTGCCTCCCTGACGATGGAACTTTCTGCTCTGTTACCAGACTTTAGTGTCCCTCCAGCTTGCCGACTCTGGTCATTGTCTCACCCAGCTACCCTGGGAGTAGCCACTCTAAGAGCCACTGGCAGCTTGGTGGCTTCAGAACAGGTCCACACTGCGAGTCTCCAGAGGCTTGGAAGATGCTAGAGCATTTCAGTCTGTGAGGTAGACATTGGGAGACAGCATGGGCTGCTGGGACCAGCCGAGGCAGACCAGAGTCTGCTCTGCAATGGTTCCCTCCTCTCCAGGGACAAGGAAGAATTTAGCCTGTGTGCAGACCACTATAGACCCGTTCTGTCCCCTCACATATGCTGATGGTCCCAAGCTGGGTGTTCTATCCCATCATGTGCTGATGGTCCCAGTGTGGGCACTTCTCAGCTCTCCCTTTTCATGATTTCAAATGGCTTCCCAGAATGCCTCTCTTTTAAAGCTGGTTTTCTGTTCCTATGCTTGGTTTTATGGTGTTTGCCAATCTGTACACACCTGGAATGCAGATGTCACCTTCTCTGGAAATGGGGTCTTTGCAGATGACACTAAGTTAAAATGAGACTACCCTGGAATAATGAATAGGTGGACCCTAATCCAATGTGTTTGATATCCTTACAAATAAAGGGAGATTTGGCCGTAGAGAGACATACCAGGGCAAGGCTATTCAAGGATGGCGGTAGATATGAAAGATGCTAAGTAACATGGGGTGCTGGGATGACCCTTCTCTACCCTCTAGGGACAATGTAGACACTGACATTGTTTCAGACTATGAACTCCAGGCCTTTGACCTGATAAATTTTTGGGTTTTTCACCCTGTTTGTGGTCTTTTCTTTCAGCAGCTCTGAGAAAGTAACTTGGCTTACAGAACAACAGGTTGAGGAAGACAGCACAGTAAGGACCAAGTGGTGCAAGCTTAGTGCTACAATGTAGGAGCCCAGCTTCCTGCACTCCTCGAACTGGGATCACACTGAGGGAGGGACACCAGGCCTTTCTGTATTCCGTGAGGCAAGCATGCCTGCTCCACTTGAATAGTCGCCAAGCACAGGGAGGCCACCAACCGCTTTTCTTGATCCTCTGCAATTTTTATAGGCAATGGAATTTCTCCTGAGGTGATGATCTCGTTGGCTGCCAGTCTTAAGTCAGAGTATTTCAGTGTGTGGGATGTGGGCATTTGTGTATGTGTAGGTGTGTGAATATGCATTTGTGTTTTATGCATTTGTGTATGTGTTTGCATGTACATATGTGTTTGGGTATGGGTGTTCTTAGATATATTCAGAGAAGCTATATACCATGCTGAATGGAGAAGTAGACAGTATGAGAGAAATTAAAAGATGTGACTAACAGTGTTCACTATGTCATTTAAGTTTGTCTATACCTGGGCACAATCCTATGTAGCGTGTTCTGGAGATCCCATGTAGACTCATGTAGTTCTTCCTCCTCAGTCCCACCCACCATGAAGTATCTTCTTACTGGAGATCCCTGAGAACCACGAGTGCTCAGAATGAGATGGAAATAAGAATAGGAGACAGTGAGACTAGACACTTGTATGGAGGCCCAGGACCACCCCAGTCTTCTGGCCAGGACAACATGGCACAAACTCTTTGGTGAATCAGATATTTGAAGGTTTGGGGAAAGATTTGCCTATGCAAGCTAGCTCAAATGTAGAAAGTATGCTGAAAGACGGGAATTTCATGGATACTAAGAAGAGGAACACATTCCCAGGGCTGACGTCCAGCAGGGAATCGAAATTTCTAGGAAATTCAGACTCTACAGCTGGGTAAGGCTTCTTATTTTGATGTACATCAACAATGCGCTGTGCAGCCAGCAACAGAAGTGCCAGGCTACAGAGCAGGAATTTCGGTCCGGGTAAGCAGTACTTACTCAGGGCTGCAGGCCAGCCCCGTTGTCTTATACCGCCTGTGACTTAGGGCGCCACCGACTGGTGCAGAACCGTCACTGCTCTGGGTCGCGTGTCTGTTCTAAACCGAGTAGGTCTGAGCAGCGTGGCAGATCCTACAGTGTTATCATGAATGCTGAGAGGAGCAAGAGCACATGAGGAGGCAGACAGGCAGATATGTGCTTAGTGCAGATAACAAGTTGGCAGTTCCTTCCTCGGGTCCCTGCTCACACAGTGACAAGCCTGCAATCTGCATGTGTGCATAGAAATGGGTATCCCACGCACAGTAATATGTATGTACACGTGTAACTTCTGTTCACACACACCTAGCTACACTTCCAAACACTCAGGTCAGCACTGTACATGGAAGCACTCCTGTACAGTCCTATCAACTGTAGTTGTACACAGATAAACACACATGTTCAGTGGTCTAGCTCTGCATGAATCCACCCACACTACAGGCCACATGTACACACACAGCAAGCGGCTCACAATCATGTGTCTACATTTCTATAGCAACCAGGCATGCACAAAGATACCCAAACTATCACGGAGGACACGCTCAAAGGAGGATGTGTACACAGGCCAGTTGACACGGCAGGAGGTTTCATTAGTTCATGTTTCTTCCACCTCTCCCTACAGGTGGCTCTGCCTGGAAGACAGTCGACCGAGAAGGCAGCGTCTGGGCCTTGTGGGCACAGGGAGCCCCAAGTCCACTATTGATTTTTCCCTTTCACTCAGCACCAAGATGGGCTCATCAGAGGATATGCTGGGGCAGGGCTAGAGCACTCTGTCGGCAGTTCTGCATGCGGGAAGCCGGGAGCCAGCAGTTTGCGGAGAGCAGAGGTTGCAGAAGACAAAGGTTCACTAAGAGGGTCAGACCTCCCTCTTGTTAAAATCCTGCCCTGCCCAGATGAGGGGGTGAGAGCAAGACAGCCAGCCAGGGTGAAGAGCCACTGAAAGTGGAAAGGAAGCCAGAGTTAGTGTCAGGCTCTTACAGCACAGTCTGTTGGAGGCAGTATCCTATGGTGGCCTTCTCTGGACTCCTGCTGCCTGGACCACATCCCCATCAGCTTTCCTACCCCATGTCCTTCCTCAGGCTGCCTACCCTCCACTACCCCTTCCCTCAGCCCCAAAGCAGGTTGAGCCTAGGGTTGCATGAAAATAAGCAGGGAAAGCATGGCAGACGGCAGGCAGCAGAAGGAGGGCAAAGGCAGCTGAGATGGCCCTGGAGCTGCAGACCCCTTTGGAGCTTCCTCTTTGCCCCCCTGCACTCCATTCGAAATCTGAAGTGTTGTTTCCACTTCCAAATGGAATTTTTAAAAGTGAAACTCAATGCTCTCCAACAGAAAGCACAAATGTTCAGTTACGAGATAAATGGGGCATTAAAGAACACATTACATAACATGATTGGCTAATTGTGCAGGCGTTAAATATCTAGAAATGCCAGTGGACCTTCGGCTATGCAATGAGGCATGGCTGCTTCAGTCGGAAACCAACTCACAAGGCGACTCAGAAAATCCGGGAAAACAAATGCCTGCTACTCATCAACCCTGTTTGCAGGAGAGGAAATGAATCCCCGCACTCCAATTGCGGGTGGTTCCCGGGGGCATCTGCCTTCCATTGCTGCTTACCTTCGAATCCACCTTCCCATCAGCAGCAGGGCTAGTAATGCTGCCTCTCCCTTAAAGGAAAAGCCCTCGGGGCCTCACTCATAGTCCTTGTCACACGTGGAAAGCAAAGGGCCCACAGAGGTGAAGCCCAGGGTAAGTGCAAGGGCCGGTTAGACCAGGATATGTCCACCCACAGTCCTCTCTTCACAGGCCCCAGCCTCCTGCATCCACTGAGGTCACATCCCTTATTTCTGTATGCTCAGTTCTGAATGCCATGCATCTTGCAAACATTTACAAAGTGCCGACAGTGGCAGTGAGGGCTGAATCCTGCAGCCCACCAGCTCTGAGCTGTACCCAACCAGTAGTATCAGGTGTCAGTCTCAGGAGCTCAGGTGGCCCACAAGGGGACAGAAGCATGGATGGAACTTTCCAGGCCCTCCTATCTTGAAGGCGGCTTCACTTTCCCATTCTACAGTGTAATATGATGCTCACTGTGCCCCACAAGCAATAGGATCGGCATAGCCATGGGCACCCAGAGTCAGTCCAGCTGCTATAGTGGTAGTTGCGACCAGGAGGCTGGTGTGGGATTTCTCCATGCACCTCCTGTGCCCTGAAGCAAGAGTGAAAGGGGGTGCAGGCTTTCTCATCCTACCTCACATGCACTGGTTGCTCTCTCCGGGCAAAATAGGGAGGAAGCAGGAGAGTAACCTAGGTAACTGCCCAGCTTCTCAAAGGTCTTCCTAGAGGTCAGTTGCAGTTGAAAGACCTCTCTGGGCTCCCTCCACATACTGTCTGTCCATCCAGCATCCAAATAAGATTTCAGCACCACAGGAAGTGTACAGCTGCACCCCTGCTCAGTGTCTTTCTCTGGGGAAAGTGTCACGTTATAGTGGCAAGGGCTTTGAGTGATCCAGCTGCACAAGGCCAGCCTCTGCTGAACTTGTAAGAGTGCCCACTGTATTCAGAATACCCACTCCGAGGTCACTCCTATTCTAATGCACAGCTGGCATCTGGAGATCTCCCCCCACCCCAGGAGTGTCTGGTGCTGGTGGACCTAGAGGTCAGGGTCCCACTTTTGAGGGCTTTTCCCCTCCCCTGCCTGCTGGGCCAACCCTGGGTACTCTGGTCCATGCAAGGGTGGGATAGAGAGGGACACCTTCCCAGCTCACAGCAGGCATACACGTGCCAGGACACACGTGCCAGCTGGGGGTTTGAAGACTTCCTGGGAAGAAGCAAATGGCTGGATTTCATCAGCAAGTTAAGATCCTCATTTGAAAGAATGACTCCCACCTCACACCTTACTGTAATTTTCCAATTAATTGTGATTTAAATATGTTAATGTGGCTAACTAGGTTGAGCATCAGCCTAAAGACTTTCTGAATAATGAAGCAAGAACTCCCAGTACTACACAAAAGAGGAAATGCCATAGAGCATCCTGAGAATGGAGACAGGCATGTAGGCCCAAGATGGGCTGGCCTGGCTCTTTGCACAAGCGTGACCAGCTGTCCACCAAGGCCTACAGGACAGACTTTAGAGGCACAGGGGACCCTCTCTTCTGTTCCCTCTGCTAGGTTTTTGCTGCAGTAATCTCCAGCAGGGTCTTTTATGGGGCACTGAAGGAGCCCTGATCTTAAATACCCACTCTGTAGTTTGCTGTGGCTAATTGTCCTGTTGCAATTCTTCATCATTTTGCCTTTTGTGCCCTGACTCTAGACCCAAAATACTCAACTGGGTCCTAGGGGCCAGTGGATCTAGCTACTATTCTTCCCTTCTCAATGAAGCCAGTACAATAGGCTCCCAGGCAGAGAGAGAACACACTTTTCCCTCTCCAAAAAAGAGGAGCCAAGGGGCCAAGCTCCTGGATGGGAGAAAATGTCCCACGTCAGTACCCTATCCAGACTATCTAATGCAGCAGCCTCTGATCCATCAGTCCGTGTCTGAACCCGCGAAGCCTTCCAGGGCCTCTCTCCACATGACCACACCAGTTCTCCACCCACAGCACAGCTCAGCCTTCTGGCAGGGTGGTGACGGAAATGATGACCATGAAAGCTGTTTTTCAGATTAAACAGGATCAAGTATATAAAAAGCAGATGCAAGCGATAAGCCTGGTGCCTCTGTAGCCCACAGACGAGATGTGTGTAGGAGATAAATGGGGGATGTCAACCTTGCCCTAACACCTCTTCTCATCTCCTATAGGAAGTTTACAACTGGCCAAACAGATGTGCACAATATCTGGCCAGGCAGCAGGTCAGTTATGCTCTGGATGTGGGTCCCGAATCAGATGTCCACGGACTGGGCCACCATTTCTATGCTTGTCAGCTTGGCTGTCGGAGAAGTCAACACAGGTGGGCCTCAAATGAATCAAGCTGATGTCCTTCCCCCTCTGGGGACAGGGAGTTCTAGAAGGAAGTATTGTGCGATGGATTCTCCTAGGGGTCTTCCCCTTGGTTTTCAGACAGGCTTCTGCTTTTAGTGTCTCCACAAGAGTCTCTGCCGATTGTTTCTCTGCATGGGTAGGAGTCCAGTGTGCCCTCCTCCTCTTTGTGTTCCTGTCTACTTTCTAGCTAAGAACTCATGGGATGAAGACTCACCGTATTGACCTCCTCCTTAACTAGATCTTCACAGGTCTCACCTGAAAATACAATGATGTCTTAGGTGCGGGAGGCTCAAGGTTCAGTCTGTAACTCTGGGCTCAGTTAAGCATAGTGCAGACGTAGAACAGTCAGCCAGTTCAGGCTTGCTTTCTTATTCATTTGTTACCTTATTCAACATGTGTGGGTGAGGTGCAAAACTCTCTGGATGGTCTAAGGAAGGGAGATTCAACAGTGGACAAGACGTTCTGTCTGAAGCCTGTGTTTCAGAGGGAGATTAGACCATAAGTTAGTAAGGCAGGTGGCAGAGGTAATACAGAAAAAAAAAGGAAGCTCCTCACTCAGTCACTCCAGGAGACAGGTGGGCCAGCATTAACTCCAAGAAGCACTTCACAGTTGGGCGTCCAGATGGCGCTGGACCGGTCCCACCTCTTACAGCCACAACTCTGCCTAGCGCCGACAGCTCTGTAAGGATGTTTTCATGTCACTGGGCATCAGTGGTTCATTTGTCTGAATTTTATCTCCCAGCTATAAACTGGAGAGTTACTTTAGACTTTGCCAGTCACTGTCGATTTAGGGAGGCAACTATGATAAATGTGCAGATTAACAGGGGAAATTTACTTACTCAGTCATTACATTGAGTGTGCAGCAGTCTCTTAGCGCCCTAATTAAGTAAGGGAAGTAGCAAGAGTTCCTGTGTCAATACAGCAGGAAGCTCTGAGCTGCGGTAGACAGCAGGCAAGGAGGGGCTATGTGGCTAAGGGGCAACAAAAGCCACAAAGAAAAGCTCCACAGAAAGCCCTCCATGCTATCTGATTAGCTCCCATTGCTCTGTAACTCCCCCGCCCCCAATCCAGGGACAGGAGAGCCCGAGGCAGTGCCGCAGTCACCTAGGCCTCTCACTCCTAGGAAGTCCAGACCCAGGTCTGGCTTTGAAACTGACTCAAGTTATGGCTTCACTTCATTCAGCAAAGGCCTCTGATAGGCAGAACATGGGCAGGTGGGTGCTGGTGTCAACCAGGTCACACAAGGTCCTCAGGACATATGCTATACTGACACGGCTCTGGTGCCCATTTCCAGACAGGTCAGCTTTTCTTCGAAGCCATGCCCACGGACACCCTCACATGGATTTACTGGCTCCGGGCTCAGAATTCACCCCACTGCAGCCAGTTAGTGTCCCCAGAGTCCATCCTCCAGAGAAGGCAAAGCAGGGTGCGGGAGCCCCAGGACTGCTATGTTTGGAGAGTCATCTCTCTCATCGTTAAGCCTCCTATTCCCACAGACAGCTTCTCCTGTGGCCCCTGGTGGGCAGTGACAGGAACCACGGGGTGTGCTCCTCCCTCAGTGCACCCTGTGTTCTTGATGTCTGCTCAAGGGATGGATGGGGGGGACTTGAAGAGGCCCGTAGGTATGCCCATGGCTACAAGCTTGGTTGTAGCTAGAGCATGCGCCCTGGGGCCTGCCCGGCAGGTTTTGTTGTTGCTGTTTGTTTGTTTGCTTGCTTGTTTAAACCAGCTTCAGTTCACTGACACTTCACCAAAAAACTGCTCACTTCCCAGAAGAGCTAGAAAGACTGAGCCCAGGACTAGGACTGTTCTAGATCTTGCAGCTGCTCTCAATTGTCTAGATTGTTCTGGGACTTGTGGAGACCACATGGAATGGTTCATCCAATTTCCATCTTCTCTTATGGCTTTGAAATGTTCTGCCCGCGCTTCTCCCCTCTGTCTATCCTCAGAAGCTGCCATATCCACTGCCTTCAGCCTGCACTTGCCTGCTCCCCCCCCAGGGACTGTCAAGAAGGCCTCTCAGAAGGGATTTCTCGACCTCACCTACCAAGGCCTTATCTTTCCCTTTCTGAGCTACTCAGAATGCTAGAGCCATTGTTAACTGTCCTCATCAGTGGGCTCCCTTAGTATCAGGCTCCCTCTGCCTTTGTCACATTTCCAAAGAGTGCTGATATATTACCCCAGAAGAAGTAGTCAGCCACTATTCCTTCAAAGAATGAATACATGTTCCAATTAAAGGCATTAATTCCGTGTGGAAATGCCAACAAACCACTGGGTAATCTGTTGAAGGCCTCTCCTTCTGTGTTGTTCAAGAGGGATTTTGAAGAGCACCGGGGCTCTCAGGGATACACAGGTACACGCACCAAGCCTTGCAAAAGTAAAGAGGTCTCAACTTAACAAAAGATAGCTGACTCTGGCAACTTCTTCCTCCACAGAACAAAAGCTGAATGGCAGGAGGCCCCACCACTGGCTCATCCATAAACATGTTGGGATCTTTCTGACTTAGGTCAACAGTGACAGTCATTGGAAGTGGCACATTTAAACGCAAAAAGCACAAGGCATTAGCAGATTTGGCCGCTCAGGGCCCTGCACCCTTTACACAGAAAGCCCTTAAATGAACACAATATACCTAAATTGTGTAAATGCTAGGGCTTGGAAAGCAACTTGCTCAGTGCCCTTGATAGAGTCTGTCTCTGGCGTCCTGCCTCTGCATCCACAGAGGACTCCGTGGGGCAGATGGGAGATGGGCATCCTGGCACTTGCTTGGCCTCAGACCCAAGCAAGCCAGGAGGGATTGGTGAAGTGAGCCCATGTCACACTTATGTGAATTACACCTGCTAAAAGCTGTGCTTGCTCACTTGTTGGCCTTGTATCTGATAGACAGAGGTGGCTGTCTGGTTCCACTGTACATCTCAGCTCCTTTTCCCCAAGTAGGTATTTTGTCCCCTCTCAGGTCCCTCTGGTTGTGCTGCCTAACGTCCGACATCACACTGTCATTTGTTCTCCCCAAGACAAGCTTTATGCACATCTCACTGTGACCCACAAAACTAAGATTGGGGTGGGGGATGTCTAAGCTGGTCCCATCCCCAGGTACTGCTTGGGGATCTTAAGGCACAACACTGCTTCCTGGCTAGCTAGGCCTCTTAGGCCAGTGTCTCTTCCAGACTTAGTCCCTGCCTGAAGGCCAGTGACCTGTGGGAAGAAGGGCCCACTGAACATGGTTTGGCTCCACAAGACAGGTGATGGCTGCTCTCAGGACAAAGAGTGTCTGGTTTTCAAACCAGAGTGCCTAGTTTGCAGCCACGATCCCTAAATCAAGAATGATGTTCCTGCTCCAGAAGCCTGGACCACTCCGCCTGGTAAAAATATCAATGAAGGGAAAGGGAAGAGACTTTGAAAGGAGCAGGTTAAACCACCTAAACACAGAACAGTATTCAAAGGCTTGTCTGTAGCTTCGGGGGTGTGTTCAATGAATGTGACTGTTTCTAAATAGCATCCTGGGAGCCAGAGGTACAAATAAGACACCAGGGCCACTAAGTGGAAAGATGCTTTATTATGATAGGATAAAAAAAACCCAGATGCCCCCACTCCACTGTCACTCTGTCTAGTTGCACGACACCTTCCTAGCCAAGTCCCTATGGACCTGGAACCTGTAAATGTGACTCCATCTGGTAACAGGATTTTTAAAAATGTAATCAAGTTAAGATGAAGTCGTACTGGATCAAGGTACTGTGCTCAATCAGGCCACAGGGACCCAACACACAGAAACACAGAAAATGAAGGCTGAGGATCGAAGCAAGGCAGCTACAAGCCAAGGAACACCAAGAAACCCAAGCCAGAGGCAAGGAGTCTCTCGAACCTTCTGGAAGAACCACACTTCCCAATGGCTCATTCTGATAGTCAGCCTTCAGAACTGCAAAGGAAATCAAGCACTCTTGTGAGCAGAATAGTTTTGGGTGCATCATTATGCCAGCTCTAGGAAGGTAACAGAGGGTTCTTGGCACCATGCCGCTTCCTGGGTCCAGGAACAAGTGCCTTGTCTAAGAATGCGTTATAGATGTTCCACACATGTGTGTGCACCCGTGGACCAGAGAGAATAGCACCAGAGCCTCTAGAGACTAGGAAAGCCAGGACACAACCCCTTGCTCCATGTAAAAACATTCCTATCTTGTTCCTGCTCCGATGCTGGGAGAGGACAAGGTCACAGAGACAGGGCACCCATTGTCTTTGGAGCGGCGCCATCTCATACTCGAAGTCAAGCCACTGGCTCGAGACCGGCTTTCCAGATGGATCTGCAGAGGCTCGGGTCCTCCCAGCTGTCTGTGGCTGGCACGCCGGTGTCAGCTCAGATAATGGCCGAGAGCTGAAGCCAGCTTTCTGGGGCTGAGCATCATTCACAGCTGCCCTGCAGAGGCCAACGTGGGCTGCCCTGGACCCATGACCCTCATTAGCATAATGGTCTTTGTCCAGAAGGAAAGAGGCAAGGAGAGAAGTTGAGCAGCTGCCTCTTTGCTGCTGGTCCTGCAGCCTGGGCCAGGAGGGAGGCACCATCTGTTGTGGAGTTGTTTCAAAGGGCCAAGTGATCCAGGAATCTGGGTGATGCTCTGACTTTAGGAAGTGAATGCCTACATGATGCACAGGTTTCTGAGTCACTGTGCGTGTAGATTGACAGGTTCTGTGCATAAAGTCTGCTGGAAGATCCAGGAAGTGCCCATTCAGTTCTTAGAAAGCTCTTCTGGACAGCGACCATGAGGCCATGGCTAAAACTTTCATGAATTACGTGTCTGCCTTCAGGACAACTGTTTGAGAATGTTCCCATGCCTGCAATGGCCGTCCTCTGCTGAGGTAGGAGTTCTAAGCTAAGCCTTGGCAGAGGGGTCTGAGAAACTGGAATTGGACTTGGTCAGAAGCAGAGGAGCCCCCGTCTGCATTGGTGGGTGGGTCTTATTGAAGGCTTCTCAGTGGAGAAGAGAGCCTGGGTTCTGCAAATGCCCTGCTTTTGCTGGTTGGCGGGGCATCTGTGACAGTGTGGCTTCACAAGCACTCGATGCTTTTAAAAGCAGACCTTTCTAGAATTGGCAGAGCCGAGCATCTGCAGCCAGGATTTGAACACAGAGAATCAGAGCTCTGACCTCCTTGGTGGGAGACAGGAAGACCTCTACTCTCCTGAGCCTGGGTATCCCCACCTGACACAGGTAAGAGAGACACTGAAGAGCTTCCTGAGAGAGAAGGCACTTTGTAAAGGTGCCAGGGTACTGGCAATGTGTTGCCCACTTGAGCCCTACTCTGGGGGTGCCCTTGATCTGGGCAAATGGAAACCCCAGAGCTTAGCTTCTTTCACATGCCTGCCAGACATAAATCTGTGGTTCTTTGTCTAGGTCCTGCTATGATGGCTGATACATGAAATTCTCCCCTGAAAATTCCTCTGTCCCTTGTTTATCCCCAAAGCAGAGGCTTAACAAAAGCTTTATGGAGAGAAGTGAGGGCAGCCTTCCATAAATGACTGTCTCCAACTCTTCTAAATGCCAGGACGTCTTAGCCCACTGGAATGCCCTCAGAGACAAGCACACATCATGACTCTTGGCTTTATCCTGGCCTGAGCCATGGGCTCATTCTTGGGGCCTTGTTTGGACTAAATGCTTGCATCCAGTTGAAACTGCCATGAAGAATTCTCTGAGTGCTGGTGTAATGGTGTTTGGAGATGCGGCCCTTTGAGAAAGTGAATGTTAACTGGGCCATACGTGTGGGATCCTAAGACAAGAGAGTTAGTATTCTTATAAGAAACAACATCAGAGAGCTGACTCATACCCTCTTTCTGAAGATGGCCAGTGATTAAACCATTAGACTGCAGTCACTGAAGAGCGCCAGAGTGAGCCTGCTTTGCTAGCATCTTCATATTGGACTTTTCAGCTTCCAGACCCATGGAAGAAAGTCTTTTGTTTAAGCCACTCAATGTGACCTTATGCCATAGTGATACAAGAAAGCCAAGTTAGGACTCTCTCTTGATGCAAGCTGCCAACAGGACCTCAGTGCACATTTGCTAAAATGGCTGTCTGATTGTCAGACCAGTAAAAAAAGTCTGCTCCACTTCTTAATTCTTGGACAATCGTAGGTGCTTATTCAGGCCTCTGAAGCTCACCCACAACACACACACACACACACACAGAGAGAGAGAGAGAGAGAGAGAGAGAGAGAG
>LOJH01000034.1:86201-97363 GCA_001685095.1 Ellobius talpinus | reverse complement strand
AGAGAACTCTCAACAGAGGAATCTAAAATGGCTGAAAGACACTTAAAGAAATGCCCAACTTCCTTAGCCATCAGAGAAATGCAAATCAAAACAACACTGAGATTTCATCTTAGATCTGTAAGAATGTCCAAGATCAAAAACACTGATGAAATCTTATGTTGGAGAGAATGTGAGGCAAAGGGAACACTCCTCCATTGCTGGTGGGAATGCAAGCTGGTGCAGCTCCTTTGGTCTGTATTCCAATGAGGACCCTAAGAGAGACATACATGGTTCTAATCTACATGAGAAGTAGAAAAAGACAAGATCTGAGTAAATTTGGAACATGGGAAGGGGAGAGAAAGGGAGGGAGCAGAGAAAAAGTATAGCTCAATAAAATTAATAAAAAAGAAAAAAAAACCAAAAAGAGGCCTTGCTCTGCTGCCATCTGTAGCTTTCAAGCACTAGGAAGAGTGAGGACCCTTATGAGTAGCCACCTCCTCCCCCGCCCCACCAGCACACGAATGAGCTCTTGGCACCTGCTGGTGTGATGAGAGAAAAGTCCATTCATCCGCAAAGCCACAAACTTTCTCCTATATATTTAGAACAATTTGGTAAACTATATTTTCAATGAGGCATGTGGGCATTCAATCCTGCCCCAAGGCTAGAAGAATAGCATGGGGAAGTTTTCAGTTGTGATATGGTCATCACAGAGTCTAAGTATCAGAGTCTTTGGTAGAAAGAGAAAGCAATTCATCAGACAGTAGGCAGTAACCCTTCAGCTTTAGAAGTGTCAAGACATCAGCTGGGTCTACGGTCAGTGCTGACTAAGAGCAGGTTGACATAGAGAACATTCATTTTACTTTTGTCTTAATTTTGTCCGCTTGTAGCAATCAAGTATTGTGTTCCAAAAACAATAGCATCATTTCCCCTCTTTTAGGTGTCTGGGATACAATAAAACAGATGTGAGAATCAATGTGATGAATACAGCCAAATGGTATAGTCATTTAGCATCTTTAATTACATAGCTTTTGGGGGTAAGGAGATTCCATATGCACACACATGCACACAAACAAATATACATGTATATGTATATATATGTGTGTGTGTATAGACATACACACATATATTCTGAAACTTCCTGTGAATATCTTATTTAGGGAGAATGATGTACAGTCAATATTGTAATAAATCATAGGCAATTTCACCATACTACAACAAAGAAGGCTGTGTCCCAATGGGAAGCATTTCTGGCAGAGCAGAAAAGCCATTACAACAACTAATGGTTTTGTTGTATTCTTTTAATGAGGAGTCAATTGCTGTGGTCTATTTTTCTTTTTATGGTGTAAAGTGTGGTTGAAGTTTATCAAAGCCACAGGTAAGCCAGCAGTGCTAAGGTCCCTTCTCTCTTTTGGCTGGTGGCTGGTCTTAGAACTCTGAGTTAGTCTGTCATGTGACTGAGTCCATGATCAAAGGGCAGTCTCAAGCCCCATGTCTTATGTCAACAGAATGGGGAATTTGAGAAGGAAGGGGCAAAACCTGGCATATGAGAAGAGAGAACTGGAGTTTGTCACAATCAGGAAACTAAGAACAACAACAGCAGCATAAGGACAACATTGTCTTATTCCTATACCCAAAGAGCTGAGCATTGCTCCAGCCTTCTCAGAGAAGCTTCCTGTCATAGATAGAGATAAACAAAGCTCTTTAAGACTGGAGAACGCAAAGAGAGTGAATGAGAGACTTTTGAACACTCAGCACTAAATTGATCAAATCCTTCCTTTCAAGGCTCGGGGATCTATGTGGAAGAGGAGGTAGAAAGATTATAAGAGCCAGAGGTGGTGGATGATGCCAAGGAAAAGGATCTTCCAGACAGAACAGGACTGATACACATGAGAACTCATGGAGACTGTGCCAGCACACACAAGTCCTGCACAGGTTCCAACCAGACAAAATTCCAGCACTGAGGAAGGGGAAGGTGACACAAAGCCCCAACCCTATCCAAGAACTTATTTGGAACTGATACCTGCTGGGAAATGAAAAAACCAGTTTTTTTTCCCAAAGGAGTGTCACTGGGTATATCATCCACACTCCAGGTCATGCCCCATCCCAGGAGTAGCTGGCCAACATGAAATGAACTCAAAGGTATTTGTGTGTGTGTGTGTGTGTGTATGTGCTTTTTAGTTTTGGGGAGTCCCATAAGTCATCCTTTACCTGGCACTGAGGTTCCAAGAGCGACAAACACAACTGCAGTCACGGAATCTTTCAGGCCAATGGTGCAGCCAAAGTGGGAAGCCAGATCTCCAATGAAGGCTGTCAGGAGGCCAATCATGAGAATGGAGACGATGAAACAGGCCCAGCCATTCCAGTATTCTGTAGGGGGCACGAAGGCAAACAGAACCTTCCAGAACACTGTGAGAAAGTGCATCACGTAATCAAAACAGGAGGGCAGCTTCTCCTCCCCACATTCATCGTCATCATCATCTTCCCCTAGAAAAGAAAATAAAGAAAAACATATTTCATTAAGACCCAGCTTCTAGGAATTTTTTCCATTCCCTTCATCTCCTTCTAGATGGTTGTCACGCTCCTCTGAGCAACAGGAGGCCATCAGAGGTCACTGAAGCTTAGGGCTTTCTAAAGTCAGTCATCATGAACCAATTATTGGTCATGGTATTCTGAAACCATTTCCCTGTGGCTAGGTGGTCAGGGGTAAAAGCTCACACAATCAATACACCCTCCATGCTGCTCGCATTACTTCCCAGTGGGATTTGCCATCAGGACAATGAAAAAGATTTCTTGCCAACATGGAAAGCCGAGAGAGAAGGCTTTCTGGAAGTTTGGACAAAGTTCTAAGAGGGTTTTCTCTTTGAGCTTAAAGTCTAATTGAAGATTGATAGTCGCGTGACTTCTACGATGTAGTATTCAGTTAAGGCCCCCAAGTGCAGCTCTGGGCCTTTTATTCCATTCTAGATTCACCTCCTTTAATTATTTCCAACCCTGTCTTAGCCTACTAGTATTATTGGCATTTTTAAACCATCGTCACATTCTCTGGCTTTAGAGCTAAGAGTGTGCCTCATATTCTTACCCCTCCATCGTTCCCTTCCACCCATTAGTTAAAATGCCTCTCACCCCTCTTCTGGCTGCCATGGTCCCACATACTCAGAATTTTGGATGAACGGTTCTTGGTGAGTTACCTGAGCAACGGCACTTTGGGATGTACTAGAAATGCAAATTCCCAACTCATTGAATGTGACAAGAAATGTGAGCTTGGATAAACCCTCCTTGTGAGTTGACTGCATATTCAATTTTGAAAGCTTCTACCTTATCTAAAATTAGGCCTGTTCAGTGTCCTTTCTTCTCCATTTGACGTGAGCCCTTTATACATTTGTGTCTCTAGTATTTGGTTATCATTTCCATCACTTAGATAACTATTTTATATCCCTAGCATTTGGTGCCATCTCCATCACTTAGATGACTAAGCAGCTGCTAACTGGAGGAATGCGTGCATGAATTTCTACTGATTTTACATCACTATGCAATTATGTAATATATGTATGTAGATCACAAGTACACCAGTTAAATCACATTTGAACATACATAGAAATGCAGGAGGCTTGCTAGTTAAAAAGGCCAGAAAGTTGAAAACAATAACCTAAGAAATAGTTCATATAAATGACATAAGTATAATTCATATTAAGTAAAGATAACCCCCATTTATGAGTTTTCAAATTATGATAGTCAATGTCACTTTTCTCAGAGTGATAGAAAATACATGCTCATGGATTTGGGGACAATTTTTAAAGGAAGCTTCTCTTTGAATATTTTGTTTACTTTCTCCAGCATCACCCGGAATTAACTTTACTTTGTTCCAACTAATGTGGCTGACAGCGGGTGGGGCTGGCAGCTCTCTAGCTGGTTGTATGGTACAAGAATGCTAACACCAAGCAAACACCTGTACTCTTTGTGACATAGTCCAGGGTAAAGCCATCTGGGACAAAAAAAGTGTGGGAAAACCCTTAAACACACTTCAGCTTGGAGCAGAGAGTGGGTGTCGTGAAAATCTTGGAAAGCAAGATTGCCTGGGTTTCTCCTGACCATACAGGATTAGCGAGAAAGTGATGAACCGCTCTTCCATGAGCACATGGCTGCAGTTATTACATAAATAGTTTGATTTTAGAAAATGTAGCCTTGTCTTTGAGGCTTTGGGAGGTAGCCAATTAGCTATTAGGAGAATGCTCCCATAAATGTACAGAATCACCTTTGGGGACTGCACAGGAGAAGAACTTGAGTCAAGTGAATTGACAGAAAATTCTGGGAGTGAAAAGGCATTGTTGACCTTCCAGGTTCATACTGTAGGAGTGAGAACATGTTTATAGTAGCCTTTTCTGAAAGAAACTGCTTTTTTAATAAAAGTATCTGAAATGGGTTACACTCTACTCCTCCCTGCCAATCAATGCTTCGAAGCCCTAACCCCCATCCCTAGAATGCAATCTTATTGAGAGATAATGCCTTTGATCAGCAATGTGAGACGATGTTCCAGAAAGACACTGAATCTGGGTACGGGGGCACAGTCCCGATGTTCATCATTTGAGAGGCAGAGGCAGGAGTCAGTGTTTGAGGACACCTGTGCTACACAGTGGGCCCTTATTGCAAGTACATATATATGTGCAAACCAAGGGATTGCTTGGGAGAACCAAACCGACTCACACTTTGATACACAGAGAATAATTTCTTCTGTTTAAGCATCAATTTGTGGCAGTTTATTATGGCAGCTTTGGTCAACCAACAGCAGCTCTTCGGAATCCTCCTATTGTCACCTCTTAAAGTCGGGGTACATATATCAGCATATCACACTGTAGCCGCAACTATGCACAAATGCAGCATGCCACTTAAAAACAAACACTGCCCATGCATTTAGGAAATTTCCCTGCTTCTTTACTTCTTTATCCTTTCGCTTATTCTTTATCCACTTCTCTTTACTCTGATTTTGCTCCAGATAAAACTGTGAAAGCTTCAGTTTTTATAGTTAATCTTAAGGTGTGAGGGAGACAAGAGCCATGTTAGTTTTGTGCCTGACTTGTCCTTCCCACTTTCTGTAAGCATGTCCACCTGTAAGTTCTGCAAAAGCACCACAATTTCTGGTTATATTTCTTTTGTATCAGACCTTTCTCTTAACTTCCATATTTTACGGCACTTTATAATTTCTCAGGATATATGACGAAAATGTTTGGTAAACACTGAATTTCTATCAATCATCCACAGAAGCAAAGAACATTCTGCCTCTGCAAGGTTATTTATTTTGGGAATGATTAAGTCTCAAAGTTTAAGGATGAACCAGAAGGCAAAGAATGAAACTTCTCAAAAGAAATGACACATATAAATCAGGAGTAAATATTATATTTATTTTGAAAGTGGAAATAATAACACCTTTTCCAGGAGGGCTGTTCAGGGGAATAATTAGACAAATTGTATCAGGTTTCTGAGGATGCTTCAAGCTAATGATTCTCATGTTGCTTATTATTATATCCTTCTACTCAGGCATACAGTTGTGCTTTCCCATCATTATTTCATTGCACAGTTAACATGTGTTTCCTAAGGTTATATTCTACAAATTTTAAAACAAAATAGCATAAAGCACAGGGTGTAGTGGTGCACTCCTTTAATCTCAGGAAGCAGAGACAGGTGGGTCTCTGTGAGTTTGAGACCTAGCTGGAGCTATGGAAACAAGACACTGTCTCAAAAACAAAAACCAAAGCATAAAGTATGTACGTGTGTGTGTATGTGTGTGTGTGTGTGTGTGTGTGTGTGTGTAGAGAGAGAAAGAGAGAGAGGCAAAGAGAGAGTATTCCCTAGCCTTCCAGTATTACAGAGAATCTTAAATATTGTCATGTTTGAATCTGATGGAAAATCCGCATGTATCTTATAACATTTTAAATTAGAACTGTATGTTCATTTTTTCCTCCCTGGGATCTCACTGAACTTTATAAATTTTAAGGATTAGCTGACAAGTCACGTAACGATTGAAAATGACCACTGGCTCCCATGCATGCTGCACGATTATCCTGTCTTGGGGAAGGACAAGCGAGTATTAAGACTGTCCATCACCAGCTGGACTATCCTTAAGAGTCTGTTTCTCACGGAGAGCAATGGAGCATTAGCCCTCTTCTCGATAACTTGGGAGCATCTTTTATTCCACAGCAGGAAGGACAGCCATCTGCTGGTCCTGTAGCCTGTCAGCGCAGGATTGCCTGGGGCTGCAAGCATCCTTCACATCCCTCCTCTGGTCTGGCATGGAGATAGACAAGTTGGTGGGTTTGCTTTTATAGGCTCTCAGTTAAATCCCTCTTATCGCAGAATCCTTCTTTTCAGCTTTATAGATTCCACTAATGGAAAGATAAACAATCTGTGTGCCATTAATCCCTCCTGGAGTCTTAGAAGAAATGGCTTCCCTGATACACATTGGCTTCCATAAATATAGCTATAAAAATAGCCAAATTATTAAATGTGCAGGTAGTGGAGATGGCTTCACTTCAACTATTGATATATTAACAAGGCATTGGTCACTTCCCTGGAGCACAGAACAAGGGTATCATCGGCTCAGTGGACCATGAGAGCTGGGCACGAGGCTTGCCACCAGCTGATACCTTATCTTCTTCAGTAAGCACATGTTTGTTGACATCCCTCCATAGACATGGGCCTCAAGGAGTGCATTGGGAACCAGTAAAAGAAGCTGCCGGGATGAGCTGCACTTGAGTCAGAAACACTGCAGACCAATTTCTGTTTCTTGGGAAGACACTTGTATTTTCCAAGCTTCAGATCCACGTCTGTCAAATGAGTTTGCTAACTGCCACATCACAGTGCTTCTTTGAAAACCGAGAGAGGAAAGATCTGGGTCCTCTGTAACAGCATGGGTCCTTTGCAGACCTGTGCTATAGCCCAGCATTGTTGTTTGCTGACTGGAAGGCAATAAATCAATCCAGCCCCAGCAGTCTGATGTCAATGATCTATGTGCAGCTCAAGTGAACCATCTTCACCACTATTTCCTGAAACTGATTTTTTTAAAGAGGAGCGGGGAGAAGGGATATGAGGAGGTGCCTAGCTACAGACAGATACTGAGCCAAAACCAAAGCCTTTTCCCATACTGACCTTATATTGACTTTACAGTAACACTTTAAGGTGGGCATCATTATTCTTATCCTATATAGGAAGAATCTCAAAGTTGGAAAATTTAAATTTGTATTTTACAATAATTGTTTAGTAGGTAAGTTGGGTAAGTAGCTAAGTTGTGATTTGATCTAACTGCTTGAGGGAGCATATTCCTACATGATGCCCTATTGAAGCAACTAGGTTTAGCAACAATCACATACAGATTCTACCCTTCCATTGCCTTGTACTAGCTATATAAAATGCTGTGCCTTCTATGAATATGAAAATATTGGCCCACACAATCAATAACATTTGAATTCTAGTATTTTCAGACATCATTTTTATTTACCGAGTCAGATGTATGCTATTCTCTATATCTTTGAGAACCATGCACACAGGGAAACAAGCAAGGAAGGGATCATAGTGTGACCATTTTGGAATCTCTGCTTTGGAAAATGTCAAGTTCTTATTCCCATTTCTAGTGGATAAAGGTCAGCTTTCCAGTTCAGAACATATTGACCTTCATCTAACTGCCCATTCTAGAACTCAGGAAACTGCTTGAAGGGCCGTACGTGTATGTGTAAGGCAGTCTGGGAGACACAGATCACTGTTAGCCTGAGTTTGTGTCTGATCATTCTAGTCTTTCACAGGTATACAGAGAGCTCTCTACTCCACCATACCAGAATCTTTTCTTCTTTTACAGCTTAACATATAGAATTAAAGTAAGTGCTCCTATTCCATTCTATTTTGATTTCCCATTGCCTGCAAAGGTTTAGACCTTTGAAATGGAAATCTTGAAATGGACAAGGCAAAAGAAAACATAGCCACCAGCCCATCAGTTAATTCACCCTTTCTCTTCTACAGAGATGGAGAACAGCAACAACAGCCGCAGCAATAACCACAGCAAGAACAGCCGCAGCAGCAGCAGCAACAACCACAGCAACAATAGCCGCAGCAGCAGCAACAACAGCAGCAGCAATAACCACAGCAACAACAGCTGCAGCAGCAGCAATAACCACAGCAGCAATAGCAACAACAGTAACAACACCAGCAATAACAGGAACATCAACAACAGCAATAATAATAGCAACAATAAGAACAACAGCAGCAAGAGCAACAGCAACCCAAGATTCAACAAGCCAAGCTTTATATCCTTAATTATGTGTACCTGTGTATATATCTGTATGTCTAGTACATAAAGCTTGAGTTAAGTTCAGTAGTATTTTACTGTCTTGTTCTTACTATGATTTAATTTTCTTTTCCTTTACCCTTTCATGTACTTTTAAGTTATTTTTTTATTAAGAATCATCATCATTTTCCGGTCTTATGGTTTCTATCACAAGTTCAGTGATCCCTCCCCAAAGAGCAAATCCTAGATTCACCTCTTGCTCTGGCTCTGGATCTGGACACTAACCACCATTCTCTTTAGCTTGCTCAGTGAGAACACAACTACATACTCTTGCAGGGAAAAGAGACGTTAAAGTTTTCTCCTAAGGAAACTTAGAAAGACACTTTCTTGTCAGAGAGAGGTCTTAAAACTCAGTTTGCGTCTTTTCAAATGTGTGAGCTGCTCAAGCACAGGAGAAACTGGAGCCATTTGCTTCTGTCATCTAAAACAAGTAGGCATTCTAGGAAACTGAACTTCAAGTTGGCCAGATTCAATCAGCTCCTTCATGTGGTTTCTTCTATAACCGCCTTTCTAAGATGGCCACCAGTGCCAACTTGAGAGAGTCAGTTATACCAGAGGACTCACAATTTCACATTCGGAATTTGGTGGTTCTGGTAGGCAGCTCAGGCTGACTTCCAGGAAGAAAGTGTTCATTTTCTTACTGCCCCAGCACTGTGGAGCCAAAGGTCTTAGAGAGACTCAGGTGTTGTAACTGAATAGTCTTCTTTTTTTTTTTCACTAGCTGATGGTACTGGAATTTGCATGGAGACACTAGTTTTGGAATCTATGGTTACTGGACACAGGCATGCACAATAATTTCAGGGTCACTTCTGGGATACAGTTCTCTCCAGTTTGCATCTTACTTTTTTCAATGAATGCCCCGGATCCCAATATCATCGTCCATCAAATCTGAGTTGGAGATTGCTATAGCAGTTACAGCTTGGACGACTGGCCTGATCGTGGGTGGGGAAGATGCTATACAGGCCCTCCTGATAAATTTCACCAGTTATTTCCAGGCCACAGGCAGCTGGGGGGGCACTCTTCTCTATAGGACCGGTGATTATTCTTAGGGAGTCACAGGTGACCTGTGACAATATTAGAAAGGGACTCCAAAAGAACCTCACCCTCAGTGTGTGAGCCTCAACCTTGAGACAAATGAGCCCCTGGGAGAGGACACGGACATCAGCCTTAGGCTTTTCCAGCTCTTATTAGCACAGTTGACACAACTGAAGAACACTTCATGTGCCACAAATATTTCTCAGCCTGTAGCCATTGACAAAATGAAAAATGTATCCACTAAGGTGCTCCAGGTCTCTGTAAGTCAGATTATTAGCACAATGAAACTCTTAGGATGGAAATGCTGGCTGCTTGAGTTTGGGTATCCCCCGCCCCACTTCTCGTACACAATAACAGCTTGGCGTGTTCTGTTATGCGTGTTATTGCCTCTAGCTCCTAATCCCCCTATATTAGAGCAAGAATCTTGAAATTTGATGTTCTCTAATAATCTATGAGTTGCAGGATAGAAAGAATTCCAGGTTCCAGCAATGGAAACCCCATTTCCTGCGGGTTCCAGTAACCTAAGAAGCAAACCTTTGGCAAGTAGGACCTACACAGAGCAAATGCACACATTGCCTGCTACTGTTGATAGTCTTGTTATGGCAGGTACACTGGGTTCCAAGAATGACCTGGGTGTTCTGTTAGGACTTTGCGAATATCAGCAGGAGTGTCTAAATTAGCCTTCTAGGGTGAGGGAGGTTGAGATTGGAGGCGCTGTTGAGGCAGCTATGACCCTGTTGTCAACAAACAGACTGATGTTACATCCCAGGCAAATTATCAAATTTACATGAAGGGTAGGTAAGTACCCAAGCCTCTGCTCAGTCAGGGGAGCATGAAGGACACCCAGGGCCCCTAAGATGTGGCTGTAGTGAAGCTGTGGTACCCCTCCCTTCTGGGACACTTGCTTCCATGCATACGGTAAATGTGCACACCTCACCCCTTCACATTCCTGGGAACCTAATAAGGCCATATTAATGAAAAAAATCGAGGCTCTAAAGATGCAAGTGACTTGCTTACAAGCTCTAGAATTCCTTCTGCTTCCTCACTGCCATGACTACGAGATCCATTGTGTCCACAGGGGAAACTAATCTCTTGTGCAGCAAACATTCATTCAGGTACAATCTAATCTCATCAGTTTTGTTTTGGGGAAGGTATAATTGAGAAATATCTGTCTTATTTAAGTCCCTGAGTGATTCATAAAATGCTGAATTAGTCTTTGGGAGAATGGCTGGCTCCACTTTATTCTTAAGAATTCAGCTTTGCTATGAGACTCAGGTTAATGGCTTATTTGTTGGGGACCAAAATTCTCTTTTACTTCGGTTCAAACATCTTTCTTTCTGGTCACCAAAAAAGGAAGAACTCCTGTCCTTCGGTGGCCACAACAACCTTCCTAAGACCATTTTCCTGATCCTAGGGCCACCTGGATGACTGTTCTGGTCTTGATGTCACATGAGTCTATTGCTGACAAAGTGGGGGTGTGAGTGAGTATCCAAGATTCTAATCCTGGCCTTGGTTTACACAATACAAAGTGATTGCAATTGCTCAGGGCAATCTGCATGCTCCTACCTCCTTATCCCCAGTTGTCATTGTCAGTGAGATCTCCATAAATAGGGCCCACCACTGAAAACAAGGCCATGATTAACATGGGAACATCACAGAGTCCCTTTGTACCCTCATTTCCTCCTTTCGATAAATGGGTAATAGGTACAACTAGCTATTTCTTTTGTGATGAGATTTTTAAAAATGTAAATGTGTGTGTGTGCGCGCGTATGAGAGAGAGAGAGAGAGAGAGAGAGAGAGAGAGAGAGAGAGAGAGAGA
>LOJH01000034.1:43784-77536 GCA_001685095.1 Ellobius talpinus | reverse complement strand
CTTTGGAAGAGCAGGCAATGCTCTTAACCACTGAGCCATCTCTCCAGTCCCCATCCAAGTATTCTGTGGCAGTTGGAAAGAGTAGGCTGTGACAGAAGCTACAGCCTATCTGCTGGTGATGATGCTGTTGCCGTATTTTACAGCTTGGGACTCACCCACTGCTTTGAAAGCCCTAGCTCTGTTGACTGGCTGCAGTGAGATAAGCCAATGGAAATCTGGGGGAAAGAACTAGTGTAAGTGGAGGAAAAGAGCTGAGAAAGGAGAAAAAATGCAAGCCAGTGTTGCTCTGATGAACACCAGTGATTCCCTCTGTGTCTGTACACAGTGAGAGCGGACAAGGCTTGGCAGCATAGGAAGAGTGGCACTCTTTCTTTATTTCTTATCCTTGGGTCCATTTTGCAGGATATTCCTAAAGAAAACCCTGTACTTTGCTTGTAGAGGAAGAACCGCAACATGCTTCGTGTGCACCTCAGAGCTAATGCAAACACTTAAGATGTTCAATGCCTTGGGGGTGGACGCAAAATGATGCAAGCAGTGGCACAAAGGTCTCAATGTCTTCCTTTTCTTCCCATGAACTTGCTCCTTTTTGACCTCCCCTTGGCCAATGTGTGCTGCTTTTGGGGATCCAGACAAATTCCCCGTGATTGGTTCAACAGTGAACTAAGACACAAAGGGGTTTAAATTCATCCTGTCCCCCAAGGGAACGATAAATGGATACAGGTAAGGGATATTCTGATTTCTCTTAATTTTGCCACATGTGGTATTTTGCCAATAGCAGAACAGGAAAACTTAGTCGAGACTGGCCATTCTGCCTCCTCACAGGGTACAGAGTGAGGTACTCACCAGCACTGACAGTGATTGCTTCGATGAACTGCTCCCTCCAGCTGTTTGTCCCCACCACGAGGGCCAGGTTCGTCTTCTTAATGAGTTTGTCCACAGTGCTCTAGAAAGGGGCAAAGGGATAAAGACAATAACTTCTGGGGTTGTGAAGGCCTCAGGAAATCTAAAACCTTGTTTGGAAGCCTCAGGGCTATAAAAAGGGGTAGCAGGTGTCAGTCTCAGAACAAATGTATCTGTATCAAACACTGTTCTGATTATGCAAACACTTGTGGTCTTTGGAAACACTCTGAAATGGGAACTTCTGCCCAAAGAAGTCTAGCCTCCTTTACAGCCTAGTGACCAATCAGGAGCAGCTCCAGCATTTCCAACAGCAGCTGTTTGAAAGGTCACCTGCACCCCTCAACAGCACGGCCAGGCCAACTTGATTCCCTTTGGCTTATCTGTCGCAGGCTGTCTGCGAGTGAATCAATATTGGCCCTGCCCAGTATTTAGTGTCTGTGACCGCCTGAAAGTGACAGATCTGAAATGAAAGATATCTTGCTGTATTTTTGTATTTTGTATTTTGAAGCCAGGTAGCAGGGTTTAAGGTTGCTTGCTGTATGATCAACAACAAATAGATGATTTGGTGGTGGTGGTGGGGCATGCAGAGAAGTCACTGGATTTTTCAGCTTGCTAATATCCAGGCAGTTCTATTCTCATTTGACTGCTGTTACATCAGGAGCACGTTAGACAAGCGAAAGTCAACACCTGTGGCTAAGGGCACGCTGCTAATAACCTTGCACCACATTTCCATACTTTAATAGCACTGAGGTGCCTGCCCCTTCTTTTACTTTAGAACTTATTGGGCAATTAGTTTTTGTGCAATGAGCACTCTCCAACTTTCTAAATTTGGTTAACAAAACAACGGGGCTTGCCAAGCGCTCACAAGGAAACTAAGTAAGCCACACAGTCAAAGCACTACCACAAATCATGGCAACTACAGGGAAAAGGGACATTTCCAGGGCAACGAGGCTGCACCTCCCAGGGAAACTACTGCACCAACTAGTCTACCAAACCCCCACACTTACTGTCAGAGCATCCTCGAATTTCCACTAATCACAAAGAGGCAGAAAACACATATTATTTGCCTTAGGTAATGACTTATACGTGTTCAACGCAGGATACCAAACTATGGTTTGAGAGAGCTGACAATACTGGCTGAGCACGTTAGTTCTAAACACATCATTGGAACTGATTTGCAACACTAAGAAGAAATGACACATGGAAGGACCCATCTCCAACTAGCGCTCTCTGTATCTGCAACATTATTGGTGGCCTGCTAGTACGTCCTTGGGTTGGGGAGGGGGCTGACCTCTCAGCTTCTTGCCTGGTATCCAGAATTGCTAGTGCCCCTGATAAGAATTGGAGCAATCACTGCTCTTGGGAATGATAAATTAAAACACACGGCAGGCATCTGTCTTTTCTCTCTCAACTCAGGCACATCTCACCCAGTACTCTAAGAATCGTGGCTGATGCCAATTCAAAGGGCTGTGTGGAATGTAAGAAGAAATGAGCTCAGTTTTTCTCCTACATGGAGTGGAAACTTGGAGCCTATCTCTCTAAGGGGGAGAGAACACACTGTGCTATAGCCAGGTCCGAGAACCCCCTCCTCTGAGAGATAAGCAGGTGAGTATTGCTCCAGCAGAGGAACATAGACGTCCCCATAAAACGACTGCTAAAGATCAAACGTTTAAGGGGAACTAAACTTAATATTTATTGATGTGGAAAACCCCAAGTATATATTAAAATGTAGTAAACATTAACCAGAGAGGCAGAGCCAAAATTTTTTCCAAGAGCTGTGCAGTTCGGTTCCTTCATCTATGTGAGGAAGGAGAGTAAATCGAGATGGATTAAAGTTCAGACATTACTCTCTATTCACCCGGAGAGCAGCACTCAAGACGTTATGAACGCCTCACCCTTGAGAGTGGGCATTAGTAAAGCCACCACCTTAGCATGGTGGGTGAGAAGGCGGGTTGGGGGACGACACATGCCATCCAGATAAGTTCTCAAGTTACATTCTAGAAAAACACAATTCCTAAATGAAGAAAGCTAAAGGTGACATTACTGCCCTTGAGAAATGTGCCCCAAGATGCCCTTTAGGTGTTAAAGTTAATGATGACTGTGTTTGTGAACTTGAGATGGAAGTCAAAGTTATTCTAAAGAATTAAAAAAAAACCCTCAGTAAAGTGGACTTATATAAAGAAGCTGCAATACTTTCTAAAGAATCTATTAGCATTGCTCTTTCCATGGCTCTTTCCTCTAAGGCAGAGAGCACACAATGTGTATAAAAAATGCGGGAGTGAATTAGTTCCAGAAATGGCAGTCTCCTCTGTGACAGGTGACACCAAACCCTTTGATTCCCACTGGGAAAAGCTGCGGGAGGAAGAGCGAAGCTGGACATGTGTGGACACTGAGTAATGGAGTGGGCTATAGAAACTGACAGACGGAGATTCGCAGAGATCACATGAGCATAGGATGCTCCCTCCATGTGCTCAGAGATCACATGAGCATAGGATGCTCCCTCCATGTGCTCAGAGATCACATGAGCATAGGATGCTCCCTCCATGTGCTCATAGATCACATGAGCATACGCATGCTTCCTCCATGTGCTCCTGAGCCAAGCTCACGGCTATGCCATGCTGGGCTTGGCAGTGGGCCCAGTCCTGAAGTCTTCATTCCACTGTTGACTCCAAGAGACAGATAGGTTCTCAGTGTTCAGAAGAAGGTTTTTAAAAATTCCATTTTAATTGCAAAGACACCTTCTCACTTACTACCTATCAGGCAAGTCAATCTGAGGATTAAATTTAATGAACTAACAAAGGAAGAGGTAATTAGTACTAAAGATCCACGCAGGACTCTGAGGCTTCTATATTATCTTGGTTCTCTATTTTTTTCTTTGATTGTTTGAATAGGCACCATCTCCTTTTGAAAGATAAGTAAAGAAAATATTGTTCTGTTCTGGGTTTGTAATTCTGGATTTATAAGAAAAGATACACAGCCTCTTATCCCACTGTACAACCAAAGTTGGCTGCACCTCAAGTATTCTTAGATATTAAGGATCTGGTTAAGAAAAGCTATGTGTGGGGGATGGGGCAGAGCAGTGGGCTAGGAGGGACAGACAGGTTTCATCCTCAAATCTGAAGCTCATCCCCATATATTTAACTTTTAAAAGAATGACTTCCATGACCTGGGAAATTTTAAATCTTGGCTGAGGATGTAGCTCAGTAGTATAGTGCTTGCCCAACATACCAGAATCCCTGGGTTCAATATTGAGGACCACACCAAAAAGAGAAAGAGAGAGAAAGAGAGATGGGGAATGGAGGGAAGGAGGGAGGGAGATAGAGAGGAAGGGAGGGAGGGAGAGAATTAGAGAATCCAGTCTCATCAGCTCACGAATAAACTGTATAGTTGCAGACACTGCTTCTCTGGTAGGCAGTGCTAAAGAGCGTTCTCAGGTCCAAATAGCTTAGCTATAAATGACCATTCTCCAAAACCACAGCCTTTGATTTCCACACCACAAATCCTGATAGATTCATCAGACTTTTTCTAATGCATGAGAATCTCTCTATTTTTTTTGGTCTCCTTTCAGACAAAGCCCTCCTTTCAAGGGATAGTTCTGACTTCGTCACAGTGCATGTCACTTGCTGGACTGTGGCTATGATGCTGTTTACTGTATAGGATTTCTTGGTTCTCTGCTAACTCCACATTTTCAAATTGGATCTGACAGCCTTTTAGTGAATGAGCCTGTACATGAAATCACATTTTCCAGTGTCCCCAGAAGGCTCTTAGAGCACAGACCACACCTTGAGCAAGCTGATGGGGCTGGCAGTGTTGGCAGGCTTACCTTGAACTCGTAAGACTCTTCAATGATCACCTCCAGCTTGGTGTGCTCTCCCAGGATGGGGCGCCCCATTTCTGCAATGCGCCTCTCCTCTTCCTCTTTGCTAGTCAGTGGCTGCTTGTCATCATACTCATCTGGGAAAGGGAAGGCAAGAGTGTGAACAACGCACTCCTTCAGATTTGCAAGTCCCAGGATCCTGCTATAAGAAAAGCAGGGAGGAAGGATGCCCTAAGGACCAACTAAAAGTCTCTTGGGTGAGATAGGGAGGGGTGAGGGACAAAGGGGCAGAGCTTGGTCGGTGGGGCAGTGCCACGCTGAAGCAGCAGAGGATTGAAATATAGTTCAGTCTCATCTCATGTGAAAGTACAGATGGGGAAAAGCCATGTTCAGGGCATGTCACTGAGAAGGACCCTGCTGCGTATTGTTTGTGCTGAGGGAATCACCCAGCTGTTTTCTATGAAGCTGGCCAGTTTGGTTTCTGCACACATTTTTTCCCCAACACGTGGCTAAAGGGAAACACAATTAAAAGTCTTAAAGTAACCCTGAGGGAAGTGAGAGTTTGGTCTTTTCCTTTCCTCTTTCTAGATGCATCAGAAAATGCCTCAGGGCCAAAGAGACACAGGAAGGATATTCTGATCTCCTTCTTAGCTTCATGCTTGTCAAGAGTCCCTGTCACATGTTCAGCTCTGAAACATCCATTTTATATTTCCTTGAGATGGCTGGGCCCCAGTGCTTCCTCTCGGGTGCAAAGGTGAAATGTATTAGGAAAGCTTTGACCATGTTAATCTTAAAGCAAACAGAGAGGGCCAGGGTGAGGCCTTCAGGGAGCTAATATTCACTCTGTGGGAATGATTATTTCCAGAACCATCAAGTAAGTTCTAGGAGAGGCAGGGGGTGGAGGGTTCTCAGGAAAGAGTCTATTGATGAGGAGGAGCTCACAGTTCTCTCTGCATGGTAGTCATTGGGATAAATCCCAGACTGACAAGGCCAAGCATATGTGGAGGGCAGACACTTGTAATCACCCTTGACCTTCAGGTCCAGGATGCTAGGAAATGATAGGTTACTTCCTCAGAGCCAAGCCAAGCACTCATATCCAGGGAGGCAGAGGTGTTGCTGTGGAAAAACCTCCACTCTGAGGCTCTCACCTCCAGGATATCTGGGCCATTGCCTGTAGGTGGAGTCTGTTGTCTGAGTCATCCAGACTGGGAAGGGCTGACCTTTTTGTTCAGGCTTCCTGACTGCCTTTTGCATTTAGACATCAGTGTTTTTAGGGGTTCGTACTTTCTATTTCCTGCAGAGACACAGCCCTCTGCTCTGGGACCCTGTGCCTATAGTTGGTTCTATTTATTGATCTAGCAATGGTTTCAAGGGATGATTTTGGCTAGCAGTCTACTGTGAGGACTAGGGTTGGTGGGATAGAGGGGCTGAAAGTATAGCTAGCACCTTCGATTTCATGTGTCAGAAGGAATGGATGGCAGAAGCAGAATGCAGCTGCTAACACATTCTTTAGCATGCACTTAGTAATGCATTCTAAAATAATGCATTTAAAGTCCCCAGTGGTCTTTAATCCTACCAAATCAAAGGAAAATGAAAATGAGTTATTTGGCCTGTTGAGAAGCTGTTGAATACGAGCAAAGGCAAAGCAGATAGAAAAGGAGATTAATTTTAACTGTAAGAGTGGCAAGGGATTTTATCCAAGAATTGGGAAGCTATAAATCAAGGAGAGGCAAGGGTAGAGTCTCCAAGACTGCCTTCTGAAATCCTGTGTTTTTCAGTTAAGCGGTTGGTGGACATGTGTGAAGTCAGTTTACCTAGTGTTCAAATCAATCATAGCTTGGTTCTTCACTGCTTTCTGATCATTGGGTCAATGACAATGTCACTGGCTGTTCAGGTTGATTTTGTTTTAGCCTTTGTCCAACTCTCTGACATACCCTGAATAATAAATGACTTCCCCCAAGGGAAATATTGCCACTTAGATATCATTTGAAATGCAAAGCTATGTGTGGGTGAATATTTATTGGGGGCCATCGCTTTCTGTGATGTACTTATGAAGTTGATTTGAATGGGGCTCAAGGTAATTTAGGTAGAAAATATAGCAGTTAGGGATAAAATATCATGTACTGGGATTGTTCGTGGAAACATCTCAAAGAATGAAGAAGATCCAGAAAATGGTGAAAAATAACATGGGCATGGCAGTAAATGAAATTGAATCCATCCTAGGAATGAAAAGGTGCCCCCCCAATCCTTCAGTCTTTCTGGTTAGCAATAAGTACATGGTTTGATGCTCCCAGGTCTATAACTGCTTCCTAACATCTGGCTTTCTTTCATTTAAGATAAAGTAGTTTATAGGTGTGGAATGCTTGACTAGCCAGAATTTAATGACATTGTTTTCATTGTAAAAAATAATTAGCTTATTTTCCACTTATGACAAAAATCTTACTAGATTTTTTAATTAAGTAAAAGACATGGTAATTTTAAAAAGATCACGGTATGTACATTATAATTTCGTTAGTATTTAACCTTCATAAAAATCTCATAAGAAGCTGAAATGTGGACATCTTGCCTGAACAGGTTTGATCTTCACATAAAGAAATGGTAGAGAGCTTGTTCCTGTTTCTTGTTCAATTCTTTTTCCAAAGCATGGGCTTACCCACCATGCAATTACCAAGAAATGCTCCTACACCTTCATTTACTTATATTTAAGGCCCTTCTTCCATTAGTATGCCAACTGACAACTGGGATTTAGTAAATATCACTCAATTCTTTAATATTTACTGTGTGTTGAATAGTTTCATGTGGCTTCGGGATTATTTTAAATTATCTTTGCATACACATACCTAGTCTGTAGGCTTGCAGAGCTAGGGTATGCCTCAGCACTCTTTAGGCTGTCTTTGCTTATGTCTAGTACAACATATGGAATGCTGAAAAATTACTCAAGTATTTGTCATGAGATTGTTCAAGTTACCATTAGTAATATTTTAATCTGCTCATTTTTTTAAAAATAAAAGACCTTCCATTATTTAAACACATGGTATTGTCCTCTTAGAATATATCAGCACAGACACAATCCTCCTTTTTTCTTCAGCTATCTTCCAGAAACTTCTGGTTTAGTTGGGAAAGAGGCATATGAATGAAGAACCAGAATCAGTGTGGCGGTGACTGAGGGACCAGTGTGGGAAGAATTTTTCTTCATGGAAAGTCACGGAAAGTATCAGGACAGAGGTTTAATTTGAAACTATCTTTGAAGCATTTAGAGAGCTTTCCAGGTGAATATGACAGCAAGGAGGACTAGGAGGTGCAGAGATGAGTGGTCATAGTTCTGACATGGACCCAGCATCATGGGAAGGTCAAGGCTATTTTCATTTGGTGAGTATTGTGCACATCTAAGAGATGGTTACAGTTGTGTACTTGAGTGGTGGCAAGTGGATAAATCTTATTGCTGATCTACAACAGTACTGATATATTAACAGGATGATGTAGAGTTTTTTTTTATTATTTATTTATTTTTTTTGAGACAGGGTTTCTTGTAGCTTTGGCCTGTCCTAGAACTCGCTCTGTAGACCAGGCTGGCCTTGAAATCACAGAGATCCGCCTGCCTCTGCCTCCCGAGTGCTGGGATCCACCACCATCCAGTCGATGTAGTTTTGATGGTGACAAAGAAAAGAGCTGAACCTTCCCCCCCCCCAATGTTCTCCTTAAGTGTGGCTTTATTAAATAGGGAAATGGTTAACAAGCATTTTTCAAAATCGATTACTATATTTGTTTCCTTTTCTCTTTTGACAAATGGATCAAAGCAGATTCTTTCTTTGTAGCCTAGGTCATTTTATTTCCTTACCTGTATAGAGTGACAACACAATGGAGTCTGAGTTCCATTTCTTAGAGAAAATTAACTTTAGAACCCACGAAGATTTCTATTTTTAGTCCCTTGAGGGAAATTGGTAGTGGGAGCTGAGGATTGTGATTGTTGGATGGAGGTATGGTTTGCGAGGGTGAGGGGGACCCCCAGGGTCAGGCAGAAGTACCTCCACCACCGAGGTCAGTGATGGGCAGCAGTGGTGACTGAAGCAGGAGGTACTGTTGTCCTCAGCTACAGACTCCACACTAGGAGCTGACTAGTACACTGTGAAGCCTCACAGAATGGGGGGGGGGCTGTGTGATCCTTGGGTGGCCCTGCCTGCATTCCTTTGTTTCTTTGTACACCAGGAAAGGCACATTCTGGTGGGAAACACAGCCTGTTTTGGTTGTGCTTTGTGTTTTTTTAAAAGAATTTTCATTACACTTAGATAAAAAACTTACATGTAAAAGAGATATTTGCAAGAAATTTGAAACATTTTGAACTCTGAGAAAAAGAAGGCATTGGACCAACCTCTCTGTAGGTCCATATTATCTCTCCATACTGCCTTTGATTTTTGATCACTCACAGTATCCCAGCTCTCGGAGGAGTCATTCATCAATCAGCATTATTTCAGAAGACCCGGGTACTGACATCTATGATTCTAATAAAGCATATACCTGAAGGCTGTGGTTCTCAAGGGCCACAGTAAAACGAGTACCTGAAATGCTGATTACAGTGGAGGGAAGCAGATGGTCTCTAGCATGAACCTTCCTGAAGACAGGCTGGCCTAGCAAAAGGACAGGCAGAAAATCAGCAGGATGGATCACATTGCTTAGCTCTCAGTGCCTTTTGAAATTAGTAAGCAAAACCAGCACCTAGATGCACACACTGCAAGCCATGTTAGTGTGGCTGGTTATAGGTCACCCCCTGGAGGCCACAAGGAGGAGTTCTGGTGGTTACCAACAGAGACTGCCACCCACAAATGGGAGGTAAATGGTCCATAAAACAAACCCAATCATGCTTGATTAAGTTTGATGGATGAGATAATGAATCTCTTTCCTTGGGGTAAGAGGCACAATCAGTATAGCAAGTGTTTGAAATGGATGAGCCAGGTCCTTCAATAACTGATTCCAGAGGCATCATAAAACAACAGAAAGCACT
Organism: Ellobius talpinus; assembly: GCA_001685095.1. Taxonomy (NCBI): domain Eukaryota; kingdom Metazoa; phylum Chordata; class Mammalia; order Rodentia; family Cricetidae; genus Ellobius; species Ellobius talpinus. The sequence goes on along the minus strand of LOJH01000034.1, from coordinate 67,820 downwards.
TGGCGTAATGACTTGTGTTCTAATTTTTGAAGCCGATTGGTATAGCCAATAGTAGCCCCTAGTAGGCTATCTTTTCTATTTTCCCACATATAAATGCAAGTAGTATCTACTCCACTTATGTCACACGTTTCTTTGAAGGTCAGGGAATATAGAACCCTTATGAAGGTGCTCACTACATCCATTTCCTGTGCAGACTGGACAGCGTCATATATGTTTCCATGGAATAAGGACAAGTCATTATCCTCCAGCAGATCCATTAACCAGGCCTCAGAGTTTCACTGTACTTCTTGTCCAGGTGGTTGCAAGGTCCACTTGTTGTCTTCATCTACAAAGAGCTACTGAGAATGAAACTGAGAATCTTGAGTCTTAGACTCAGGGCCAGTCCTACCACTTGTTTTCTATTTAAATATGGGCAAGGAATTTTGCCTCTTGGAGATGTAGCTTTCTCGGTTGTAAAATGAGGCAACTTTGATGGAGGGGCTTTACTCCTCTAATCCATACATTGGAGTGGTGGAAGTATTTTCAAGTGTCAGCAGTCTCAAAGTGTGTGGCCCATTTAAACAGACATGCACCTTAAGTCTGTTACAAGACCACAGAATGATCAGAAGAGCAATATCAAGGAAATAGATTGAATGGCATAAAATTTTAGGAGGCATTATAGCTGCATGTCTTAGAAGTTTTAGGGGAAACAAACACACCTCTCCAGATTTAGTCAGGATACTGAATCCTATTTAAAGTTATCTCTACCTATGTAATCTAATTTTCCCTTTGGGGCATTTTCCTTTACGCATCCTTTGACTGCCATTCATAATGGTGGCTCTTTATAAGATATAGTTGTATAGACTGATAAGGGGCCCAATGTATAATGTAAAGATGAAGGGAGAGGGAAATTGTTCGGACTATAGGACCAGTCAAATGATAGCGCTAGTGGTAGGATAATCAACAAAGGGCCTTTCACTCAGAGTCGAAAAGGTGGCTGTCAGCATCTTGGATGAGTGGTTTGGGATAGGTTAATATTTTTGAACTTTTCTTTTTCTTCCTGTAAGTGCGCACAGTAAAGCCTAACAGATTGGGGATAACATAATATTCATTATAAACTCTAATGAGTTATAATGTTATCATAAAACCATAAAATCAGAGGGGCATGAGTTCATAGGTTTAAACACAGGTCATTTGGTAAGACAGGGGCTAGAACAGCAGGTGGAGATTTGCAAATTTCAAAGGCACCTCCAGCATTCAATGTCTATTACTAACAAGGTCTCAAATATTGGTGTGAGGCTATGGACCAAATGGATTTTTTTTTAGTTTCTATACATACTATTTCTAAATTCCACATCTGTACTCATCCATGCAAGTTCATGTAAAACCTGCAGGCTAAGTCCAAAGGCTACATTAATTCTTCTCTTCCTCCTTGTACCTCAAAGCCTTGACTTCAAAGTTTCAATGTGACTTCAAAGAGAATTCTCTAGGCCTTGTTGCCGCTGCTCACTGTGCAGACCTAAGTTGCAGAAATTTCTTAGAGCCATCAGTAGCAACTGAACCTTGGTATTTCTGGTTTTATGGGAGAAGGAGAATATGAAATTAGACAGTATCCAGATAAGTAACAGTTAGGTCAATGTAGAAATTTCTAGAGAGCTCTGGAGTAATCCTCCCATTCTAACTGCATTGACTTTTGTATTGGGAGATGTCAACAATGAAAGGACTTGTTATTTTGGTTAAAGTTCCAGCCATAGGGAGGATACAGGGAACTACTCATATTGTAGAAGCTTTCAGAGAAAGAGATTGTATCATGTTGGATGCAAGATACAGCCAAGGCAGGAAATGCTGATATGAGGGATATGGAAAGCTGTGGATGGACAGGCTCTGTAAGAAAAGAAAAGGAGGATCCCACTGACTGAGATACTGAAAGGGAGGGTGCTTCAAGTGGCATGAAAAGAAAACCTTAGAAATGAAATCCTCACATGTATAATGCAAGATGGACAAAGACATACATGCACTCTGTACTAAAACTGTGTAAAGTCTCACCAGGTTGCCTAGAGTGTAAGGAACAGCTATTTGATGTGCTATTTCTACAGACTATGGTTTACTTTAGAAAGATAATCCACAGCTCCATGAAGGTAGGCATGTCAAATTTCTACATTTTCAACTCTCTCAAGGGAAGCTGTTTATCCTGACAGAATATATATATATACTTGGATACATGGACAAGTCCTAGAGGGCCAAATCTGGAAAATCTGACTTGGGAGAGGCTCGGCTGAGTCGGATTCAAGTATTTCTATAAGGAGACTACCCTGCTTAACATTTTAAGTATTTCTAATTTCTGTGTCTCTGAGAGTTTATGAGTCATTCAGTCATTTACTGGTGTCTAGAGATGAGTAGGGGGCAGTCATCCATACAGAACTGCCATACATAGAAAGTTCTGCTCTGGGCAGAACCACCCTGGCACTCAGTGTCCATGACTTAATACTAACAGAGGTTGATATCAACCCCAAGCCTATCACAGTGTCTTCATTACTAGAAATTTTGGTAATATTTCCTTCCAGATATTTTTCTAGTTCTCTGATTTACTATTTGTACAATACATTGGAAAATTTTGGTGTTTGCCTCACATATTGCAAAAGGCCATCTAAAAAGTAGGTCGCTAGGGACATTTTCAACCTGCAGCTTCGGACAAGTTTGAGCCATTACTGGGTAGTCACCTTCCCCTCTAAATCTGCAGAAACGATCCTGAAAAGGTGAGAAGGTATGCAGGGCTGAAAGATGCTGCCCTTAGGAATGACTTCCACCTGTGCACAAGGAACTAGCTTTAGAGATGGCAGAATTTTGAAATTAAAGATTTCAAGCTTTCTCATTGGGATCTTGAATGCTTATGTATGGATTTGTAAGGCACCTCAAATAGAGAGAGTTCTTGTTACCATGCTATTAGTACTAAGCAAAGTGACCAAAGAAGGGCTTGGATTGCTTTCCTCTTCTGATGTGGCATTATCTACTTTCAGGATCCTGTTGATCCTGGGCCATTAACTTTGTGTGGTTGTCATATCCACCATTGGGAACCAGCAATCCTGTTTTTCTTAATCTGGTACATTGTGCAGTATCTATCAGAGTATATGGCAAATTCTTGGTGCTATGAGGGTACCTGTAGATTAGTACCAAAATATGAACAATTAGAGGTTGTCCCTGTGAGTTTTCTTACAAGTAAATATGATACACACACACACACACACACACACACACACACACAGGCTGTTGTTAATGTTTAAAATCAACCAAAGGATAGTAAGGGGCACACTTGAATATTAATTCAGGTTACACTTGGCTTGGTGTTTAGGTTATCTGGGCAAAAGTAAGAACTTTTAAAAGACATTATCTTACCATACAGGTATTTTCCTTAATTAAAGAGAAATAAAACAAGAAAATAATATTTTTAAAAATATATGTTGACATTGACAGAAAAAACATAATTAGGTGGTATTAGACTTGAAAAATTCATACCTGTTAATGTGAAGCCACCTGAAAAAGAAAAAAAGAAAAGAAATGTCATAATTTAATTTACATTACAAATAACATGTACTAGTGACATTAAGATGCTTGATAACCCACTTGACTTATGAAAACCTGCCAGATTTATAATTAAGAAGAATATTAAAAGTTCAGTCATAACTGAACATATTCTCTCAAGATTATGCAATTTAGTGCATAATTGTAGTTCTTGTGAATACCCGAGGAATCACCGGCCCTCTAAAATGTCTATAAACACTAAATTAAAAATGTGATATGAATGGTTTGGCTTCAACTAAAATGAGGCCAACATTCTTAAACAAAAATCTGGCCAATCCACAGACAGAGATAATAATCCAGAGTTACGGTATCATCTCAGAGAAGTGGAAAACAACCTATAAAAATGGAAAGGAAATGCAAGAAATGAAATGCTTACCAAGCTCACTCAATAACAGGGCTGTGAAGGAAACAGACAGAGACAAACACAGAATAAGAGACCAAATGAATAATGAAAGAGGAATATTAGCAGAAAGAAATCCAGGCAGTTTTTGCTAGAGTGGGGGAAACCATCACTTAAAAAAATGTGTGCACCCCTAGGGAATGCAATGTTGGGGACATTTCCAAATAAACGATCCCAATAGGAATATTTCTGTGTGATTGAAAAAAAATCACCTTATATTTTTATTATATATCTCTATGTATCTCATAAGATATTTCTCCTGCAGTTGTTGGCAAACAGTGCATACAAAATCTAGTGTGAATATTGGAGACGGTAATCGGTTTGGGTTGGGCCTCTTCCAATAAATACTGCCTGAGGGCTGATATATCAAATGCTTGGAAGTTGTTAGTGACTAAAGACCTCAACTTCCTCTCAACAGGTAAAAGTCCCCAGAAAAATCCGTCATACTGCCCTCCTGGAAGATTTTGGCCTGGGTAAAGATCTCTCTGCATATTTTACTTGGAAGATATTTTGACTCCTCCAAAATCAGGTATACTCTTTAAATTCTCAAGTCCTAAGAAGCCCTAAATAGACATTTATTTGTGTGCCTCTGTCAGTAACTTGTGCACGTTAATAAGCTGACCTGAATGCTTTCTACTGGACATATAACTCCAGAGGAACTGACAGAGTGAGGAATGTGGGCCAATCTATAATGTAGCTGTTTAGATTATATTCTTTAAGTACAACTGGGATGATAGCACTTTATTTTAATAAAAGTTAACCTGCTAAGCAAGTCAAATTAAAGACTTCCAGGATTGTCTACAGGAATATTCCAAGTGCTTGTTTTCAGTCCAGTTTTCCCTGTATATTGGTAGTGGATTCAGAAGTAATCTAGGCAAATGATGTCAGTAAGCTTATTCATACTGAGAAAAATTCATTTGGCTGGAATAAAACAGGACAGCACCATCCAGGAATTTTAATTTGCTTCTATATGAGGGCATATTTTACTAAAATGACAATCAAAAGAGCTGAATCCAAGACACTCCTCCTTGAGATAAAAGACAGCTCTTTGGAGGAACACATTCAGAACTAAGTACTTCTTCCCAGATGCTAACGAGGCTTCTTTGATCCCCTCTTAGGAAGACATAGTTGTTTTGAAGTCTCTTTTCTTTCTGTTTACTGACTGTGGGACTTATTAAATGAGTTGCATTAAAATGACTCCCAAGCGATCTTTTTTCCATTACTTCTGTTGCCATTTTGTGCTTAAGTCAAGCATGTTAGAAAAAGAACTTTTTTTTCCTCAAATGGACTCTGATGTCAGTGAGTTTTTGGAATGTGAGATTGTATTTCTGCAAATGACAAGCCTACACAGGAATTGGGCATATAGACTGCATTTCTTGCCCTACATTTAAAAAATTAAGTGAAATTCTCCTTTTCCGTTTGAAATTGCATCTATTATAAAGTAGGGAATAGTTAGGATTAGAATTAGCTTCTCTTTGCAAATGTTTCTAAAACTGTAAGACCCGACAAAACCTAATTGTGAAATTCTCATAGAATTAACAAAAATGTTTTTAAAAAATCTAGTTATAAGAATAACACTGTTCAATTTTTTCTTCTTACTATTCATATTAAAATTGTATTAATTCTGTAAGTATCAAAAGATTTTGGAGTATGGGTTAGTGTAAGTCAGGGTTAAGTATTTACAAAACTGATCTCATACATATGACTGTGGTTTCATATGCATGGTCCTTTATTTGTTAGAGTTTATTATTATTATTATTGTTATTGAGAGATGATTTTGCTATGTAGTTCAGGCTGCCCTTGAAGTTTCTGTCTCTCCTCTTTGATTTCCCAAGCACTTGAATCACAGGCATGTGCCATCATGTCTAGCTTTACGGCTAAGTGATGTATTTGATGATACAGAAGATGTCATATCAAAATAAGTACATTAGCATATTGACAGCGTAAGTCTTAAGGCTTCTTGTTCTTATTAATTGCTTTCTTAAAAGGTGGAGCTGGAAGATTGGCACACACTTCTCAGTACTTTGGAGGTTGAGGCAGGAGGATCAGGAGCTCTAGGCCATCCGCATCTACATGAGACCTTGTCTCAAAAATGAAAAGACAAAAAGCAAGAAAAAAAAGCCCTCCCCAAACCAGATTCTTTAAGAAGCCTGATGACTGAATTTTCTGTAATTTCTTATAAGTTGCTATTAGATCCATGCACCCATCATCTGCTATGCACATTCAGGTGGGCTTGCTTTTCCTTCTACTGTCATTGACAAGGTAGGTCAGGCTTTATCGCTAGCGCTTGAAGGGTGACTGAACCTTTGTAGCTGTGCCTTTAAGTGGCTCTGAAGTGGCGGAAAGCAGAGGGCATTCTCTTATCTCCTACTTCCTGAATTACAGAAATTTTTCCAGGATTTGTTAATATTTAGCAACTCTGGTAGCAATCAAGGTTAGTCAGTCCTTCCTGGAGAAAATGGGGGAATTGCTTGGTGAACTTCTAAGGGAAAGGAAGCGAACCCGCTAAGCTTAAAGGCAATGGAGTTTAGTACTGGAAGCCGAGGAAGAGGAGAGAGTTAAGTGTGAGAGTAGGGAGACAAGAGAGGGAGAAGAGCACACTCTCTCGCTGGTATGTCTGTGTTTACTCTCACACCTTTCATTCCTCTTCTTATCCATTTTGGCTCCTCAAGCACCAGGGAGAAACTGCACTCTTTCTCATATTCCTCACGATCAAATATTCTAATGGTAATGATCTTCCTGTGGGGACACAAGACAAAGGCAAAACAAATGGTTGGAGTCACACACTCATGCTCTAGATGTCCACCAAGCCGAATGTTATTATGATGTTACGGAGAGAGAACTGGCAGCACATGACCTTCGGGCGTATGTAAAAGGGCATCTTGGGTGCTCTTCACTGGTCTCCCCTGAGGTTTCTGTGTGAATGGATTGCTTGCATAAATCCATTTGCTTCTTCCACAACTAAGAAAGCTGGCTTAGATTTTGGACATGGCAGAGTATCTGTGCCAATTTCCCCAGCTTTGGAGGCCTGATTGATTTTGCCCAAAATTAACTTTCAGACTTGCATGGTGCACAGTGGCCATAACTGGCTCATGGAGCTACAGTTCTGGCCAACGGCTGCCAGGGTGAGCGCTATGCCCTGTTACATGTGTGCGGAGGTATGTGTGCATTGTCAGCCATGTTCTGAAGAATGCAGGCGTCCAGGGAGGCACAGGCAGCAGAAGCTGTTGGACTCAACCCTGGAGCTGCTCCCCCACCTTTCTTCTCACTCATCTCCACCAGGCGGGGCTCTCCAATCTCAATGAAGAAGGTCTTGTTTTTCTCATACTCCTCATCATCAATTACCTTGACTGCAATTGTTTTGCTGAAACAGAGAAGAACAGAAATTGACGAACAGGGGAAGAGGCATGCAAAGGAACATAGGCAGGAGGAAAGCAAGGTTAGAGAAGTCGCGGAGAACATAGTTCCTTGCCTAGGGTCACAGAATTAACTTGGGCAAAGGACAGTTGTCAACATTAGAAAGCTTGCCATTGGCATGAGAAAGAAGAGCAGAAAAACAGATTCTGGTAAGAAAAGAAAAAAATGCTTATTAAAGTATTAAAATCTTGTGTTGTCTTAGCTGTGTCCTGAAAGCCAATGCTTTAGAACAAAATAATAAATTACAAAAGGGCCAGTGAGAACTTTCCATGGCTAAGGCACCCAGTCTGGTGACTTGAGTTCTATCCATGGAAACCACCTGCTAGAAGGAGAGAACTGACTTCAGCAAGTTGTCCCCCGACCTTCACCCATTTGTCACAGCAGGTACACCCCCATACATACATATCCACACTCCTCCAATGTACACGCACAAATAAATAAAGGAAATAAAAGCACAATAAAATATTAACAGAGATGTTATCCTAAGTGGTGGGGTAATTTTCCCTTTCTATGTGTTTTACTTTATTTCCAAGCATTATATTTTAAATTTTTTGTTGCATTTATAGCATAATTACATTATTTTCTCTCTTCCTTTTCCTCCCTCCAGACTCTTGCATATACTTCTCTTTTCTTTAAAAAAAAGTCATGTCTCCTTTTCCATATATAACATGTGATAATATATATGCATTCTACATGTATTCTACATGTATATATGTGTGTATTATACAATAATATATGTAATATATATTATTGAATATAGAAAGACAACCTGCTCAATCTGCATGTTACTTGCATATATAACTTTTCAGGGATGTTCATTTGCTATTAGACAACCAATTGGTGTGCTCCCATGTATAATATTTTATCATTACATTTTATTTTGATTAACACAATATATGTGTAAAAGCATTATAGAAGAGAATAAAATCTCTTCTTTCTCCCTGGTGCCTTAGAATCTAACTTGTTTAAGTCCTTTGGAAGTTGTTCATGTTTTGTTTGCATTCCTAGAGATGGAAACTATTTCACACAACTGTGTCAAAAGTGTGGTGGCAGGGAGGGGACATCTGCTTATGTAATTATTTTCATTCTGTGCCAAGCTGAATTTCAACTTTCATTCAACTATGGCATTTATATTTTTTCAACTTCATAAATACATTGTGGTGTTTCACGGAGAATTATTGCTGCAATCCAGCCTTCAGGAATGTATGCCCTATGGTCCTATGGCTCTGAATGATTGATGAGTAGACAGGACAAATGCAAATATGAAAATCTAAACTCCCGTAATGATACCATACATAACTCTTGATGAATCTGAAAACAGATCATTCTAATATTACCTTTTAACTAACAAAGTTTAAGTGTGGCATATATTACAATTTACCCAGAGCCCCTTAAATATTGATTTAACAAGATTTTGAAAATAACATTTACTGAGATAATATTTGATTAAAGTTTTTGAAACAATAGGTTTACATAAACAGAAAGTTTTAGTGATATGGAGATTCTTTAATTTCGGCAACATTTTCTGAGTCTTTTAGAAAGAGATGTGTCCATAATCTTGCTTTTAGTTCATTGATGAAATCTGCCAGGTTTCACTTAGGCACAGGCTTTCTAATGATCGTTTGTTTTTTTTTTTATCCTAGCACGAAGGAAAGAATAAGTTCTCCGAATTTCCCAGCCCCTTGTTCCAAATGTCTAACTCTTCCTTTGTAGGTTCAACATTGTGAAACGGAGACCAGACCTTGGAGTCTCATATTGTCCTTCCCTTTCCCAGCTACAGAACATGCATGACACTGACATCCCAATTTCTCCCTTCTGAGAAGCCAGGGCTAATTTGTCTTCCAAAGACCACGGCGGGTGAACAGCTAGAAATGACTCTTGTTAACAATAATTTCTCAGTGCAGGTATTTATAAAACTGTCAAGAGTATGACAAATCCCGATGGCATACACATATAGCTCCTGCCTAATTGTTAGAATATGTTTCTAGATTTCACCTATATAATATTATATATAATTACGTATGTGTATGTGTGTGGATACAAACCTGGCACTAGAGAAATTCCCAGGAACCCCCAGGATGACCCCTGCTAAGACCCTAAGCAATAGTAGAGAGGGTGCCCAAACTTGCCTTGTCTTATAGTCAGATAAATAGCTATTTTAAATGTCATCATAGAATCTTCATCCAGCAACTGATGGAGTCAGATGCAGAGACCCACAGCAGAGTACTGGGCTGAGCTCCCAAAGTCCAGTTGAAGAGTGGGAGGAGTGAGAAAAAGAGCAAAGAAGTCAAGACCATGATGGGAATACCTGCTGAAACAGCTTACCTGAGCTAATGGTAGTATACCAACTCTGGTCTGACAGCAAGGGAACCAGCATAGAATCAAACTAGGCCCTCTGAATGTGGGTGATAGTTGTATGGCTGGGGTAGACTGTGGGGCCACTGGCAGTGAGACCAGGATTTATTCCTACTGCTTGTACTGGCTTTTTGGAACCCATCTTCTTTGGAGAGATACCTTATTCAGCCTATATACAATGGGGAGGGCTTTGGTCCTGCCTCAAAGCAATGTGCTAGACTTTGTTGACTCCCCATGGAAAGTTTTACTCTTTCTGAGAACTGGATGGGGGTGGGATAGGAGAAGGTAGAGGGAGTGGAAACTGGGATTCGTATGTAAAATGAGAAAAGAGAGTCTTTAAAAAAATTAATTAATAAATTAAAAAAAAACAAATAAGCAGCAAAAAAAGTCAGTTGACCTGACTAGCTTGGAATATTTAGTTGTTAATTTACATCTGGAAAATCCAAAATATTATAAGAAGCCCAAAAGGGCTTATATGGAATTCTGGAAGTGTACATTCTTTTTGAAAATTAGAAAGTATCTGTTATTTTAGGTTAGATTAAATTTACCATTCAAAACTTGACCAAGGTTTCTCTCTTTTCTTTTCCTTAACAAAACTTATGTTCTTTAGGTATTAATTTCTACTTTTCATTTTTGCAGTCTTAAACTGGGATTGCACATCTGTCCTGAAACAAGCAATGTCATTAGAACAGGCGAGGAAAAGTGAAGGAAACCAAAGTGCCATGGTAGCTATTGTCCTTCGAGCCAATGCCTCGGCATTCATTGTAAAGACCCTTCATGGTAGGGAGCATCAAACTGGGAAGCTCCCATGATAATAAGTCAGGTTGCAATGCATTTGCTTCTTATTGTATGACCCATATGGTATTCCCAGCCCCACAGTGTGTCACAGATATAATTGCAATAAAGAAATAAAGAAAGCCTAGTTCATATACATGCAGTAGCCTTTCTAGGGAGCCAGTGTATAGGAGAGACACTGGTTTTATGCCCAAGTGACAATATACCAATTCACTCAGTACCCCCAAATCACCCACTGACATCTTATTTGTTATCACTGTAGAAGGTCATTATTCTTCTACCATCATGTGTTAGTTAGCCTTAAGTGCCAACTGGATACAGTCTAGCCTAGTTGTCAACTTGATACAACTTAGAACCAGCTGGGACCCAAGTTTCAATGGAGGAATCACCCAGGTCAGGTTGAACTCTGGGAATTTCTGTGGGGGACTGTCTTGATTGTTAATTGCCGTGGAAAGACCCATCTTCAATGTGGTGGTACATGTCATGGGCTGGGCACTCAACTATGTCACAGAAGTGAAAGCTGAAAACAATAAGCAGGCAGTGGTGGTGCATTTGTTTCTCTCTGTTCTTGATTGTGGGTGTGATGTGATTAACTGATTAAATCCCTGCCTCGACTTCCCTGCAATAATGGACTGTAGCCTGGAATGCTAAGGTAAGAACAGACCCTTCGTCCCCGACATTGCTTGTAGTCAGGGTACTTAATCATAGTAACAGAAATGAAACTAGAACACATTGCAGTAACTTTATTTTCTATACCCCAAGACGATAGCTACAATAGCCCATAAAACTTGTCTGCAGTTTATCACTGGAGCATCTTTATTCATCAGGATATGAATTCTCTGAAAATATTTCAGCATTTGGCAATTGTGATATGAAAAATAAAAGAAATATATCTATATAAAAGAAAAATATCCATATATGCCTTTTTAAAGACACCTAGAATAGATATCATTTGCATAACAGCATATCATTTCAACATCATTAGAGACAGAATCAATAATGCCCTTGGCAAGAGAAGCCGTTAAATTATATATTGATTTAGCTTCTCTAGTACAGTAAAGCTATTAATAGGAAATAATGTGATTATTAAAGGCTATTTCAGTCAATCTAAAGTAGCAAGATGAAGTCAGCCCTGAGTTAATTTCCTAAATCAAGACAGAATAGTCAGGAGCCATGGCTTGTTATGTTCACCTTTTACTTCAGAACAGAAGGTAGCAATGGTGAAACTAACCAATATAATTTTCATGAGAAAGTAATGAGAAACACCCTACTCAACTGCTTTTTCTCACTTAGTAGAGCCTAACCCTTAAAGAGCAAGCTTCCAACTCATCTACCACAGAGCACGCTGCACAAGCTGGGACTGGTTTGGTGATGAGTGCAGCTTGACTGCCTAGATAATCATTGAAAGCATGCTCTTGCTTCCCAGGATTTGGCAGTAGAAATGGAGTCTCAAGGATCAGGGGATCATGAAGTCTCCCACTGACACACCAAAACCCTATTATAGGATGCTACTGGCCTTTCTGCTTTGTTCACCCATAGAAGGCTGTCAGAGAAATGCTATTTCTTTCAGTTGACAGGATGACAAAATCAAGCCTGAAAGAGTTGAGTAAACGTAGTCCTATAAGCAAGCAGAACTCACACATTATTGCTCTGATGAGGAACAAATAGAAAAACAAGTGCCTTGCTATTTTCAGCAATCATGACTGTTCTAAAGACAGAGAGGAGACCTCACTTGATCCTTTCCATTCTTAACTACAAAAATGCCTTTTCTAGAAACGAATAAAACAGTCGAAAATCTTACGATGACAATAAAATATTTCTCAATTGGACAAAGATGTTTACAGAAACTATTTTCATTTCATTTCTAAAGATTCAGCTAAGAAAGGAGCTATTTAGTTGAAAAATACAGATCATCCCTTCTAATCTTGGTGCTATCTTTCATATACACATGCCAATATGATTCTACTTCTTAGTCCCTCTTATCTGATGGCTCTCATAGGACTCAACTTCAAACAGATTACCAGAGAGTCTTGTGGTGAGTCGCTGATGAAGGAAAGAAAGTCATGACTTTCTTAGTAGTGGTTGAAACAGAAAATCTTGTTAAAATATATTTTAGTTTTCATTAAGCTAGAGTGGCATTCCTATTTCGTTTTTAAAAAATAATTTAAATCTTACTTTGTCTTTCTGTGGCTTTATTTTTCTAGGTCTGCCCTTGCTGTCAGAAGAAGATGGCAAGAAAAAGATGAGCCTGGAGATTAGAGAGGAGGAATTCCTTTCCAGATTCTAACACTGAAAGTTTCACTGAGAACATTGCAGATTTGGACACTTCCACACCCCACTTAAGATTTACCCTCATTTAGGCACACCCAGAGGCAAGTCGAATCAGGCACTTTTTATTTCTTAATCGATAGGTCTTCCTGATGTTCCTAGAAGTAATTCTTACTTCCTACAATTTACAGAGGATATTAGACTCAAAAGAAGTCAGTGGTAGCCAATTTTAGCTATTTATTTCCTGAACTGGCTTCAAGGACCAACTCCTTTGAATTATACGACCTACTTCCAACCACCAAGTTCCAGTCAACTATTCAGTAAGTTTTTGACCACATTAAATGATGGAGACCACTGTTTTAGGTTAAATGCAGACTTGTTATTTTATCTTTACATTCACAAAGACTTCTTGTATGAACAAGGATAGAATTTCATTTCTATTTTTGAAAGAAATACACGACATGGTGCAATCTATGATGGGTGCCTTGCGAGGTTAAATCTTTCAAGAAGAGATAAAGCTTTAATTGGAAAATGTCATATAAACACACGGGACTTCACCAAAACTGAGGACTGAGTAGCTGAACAGTAGGCTTAACCTCATTCAGGGCTGCCTGATACAACTGGATAATTTCAGGCCATTCCCGTCTACCAAAATCAGTATCTAAATTTCAATGTTTCCAGATGATTCCTATGCATGGTGAAGCCCAAAAAGCCATTATATGAAGACCATGGACTCTTAACTTAGATAATAGATTAAGAGGTTGGTGAAGGTTGAGTTTGTTCCAGATATACCTGTATGTCAAAATCACCTTGGATCATCACAAACCGTCAATCTCTGGTTTCACTCCAGATAAGTTAAATAAAAATCTTTAGTTGTGGAGACCCAGTACAAAAAATTTTTTTAAAAGATGTTTCAGATGATTCTAATATTTGGTCAGGGTTGGTAACTGGTTATTGGCCATATAGACTGTGTGGTGATACTTTGCTTGTGCTTTAACAAATAAAGCTTGCCTCATGATCAGAGTGTGGAGCTAGCCACAGTTAGCCACAGAGGCCAGGCAGTGGTGGCACACACCTTTAATCCCAGTACTTAGGAATCACACATCTTTAATCCCAGCATGAGGGAGGTGGAGAGAGAAAGGGAAATAACTGGGCAGAGAGAGGAATATAAAGAGGGGGAGACAGGAGCTCACAGCATTCAGTCTGAGGATTCATAGAGACAGGATTGCCCATTCAATCTGCAGATTCGCTATTGGTAAGAACTAGTAGCTGGTTGCTAGGCTTCTCTGATCTTTCAGGATTTCATTTACTGCTATATCTGACTTTGGGTTTTTATTATGAAGACCAATTAGAATTTGCACTACAAGAATGTGTATCCTGGTGTCTAAAAAAACTGTATTAGAGAAAGTAGGGATTGATATCAGCTACCATTATTGGCTTGGTGTTAATCTGCCTCTTTCATTTCAGTAGTGAGCTTTTTATGACATTAGGTAGATATAGAATGGATGGGATTGCGAGAAAATCCCAGACAAAACAAAACTTTAGATCTAATGAGCAATCCAGGTTGAAACACAACACAGGAGTATTGGTTTTGTCTTTCACTGAATTCCGTGGTGTACCTGGGTGTTGTATTTCCTCTGAGGAAAGATGTGTTTCCTCTCAACAGGTAACCTTCATGACAGAGGTGAGAAAAATCCCTTTGGTTTCCAGGCAGCAGTGTTTACACTCATGTAAAACCATTTCCCTCTCAACAGCAGATTGAAACTCTGTCACATGTTTTACACAATGTTTTTGCCACAGAGTAAATAAGAATTAAGATGTCAATTGCACTAAAGACGGTGCTTTCTCCCCTCTCTTCCTGGTTTCCCAGAAAGCCTTTGAGTCTTGTGAGGAAGAGACCACATGGGGGGAACTGGGACTTAATGCACATGCACACTCTACTTTCACACTTAAAAGTGTTGCTGGACTGACCACAAAGATTCCAGTAACTTCTCAAGTCACAAGTGAGGTCCATATCGCCGGGACCTGAAGTGAGTCTTCAGGAGAGCGTCCCACAACTCAAAAAGACAAGCCGACTGAGCACCTAGGGGAGAAGAATCTGGGTAGGTATTTCACTAAAGAAGAGACTCAAATGATCAATACATGCATGATTAGCCGCCAGGGAAATGCAAGTCCAAGCTGCACCGAGATACCAAGTCTCACCAGGATGGACGTGATGAAGCCAATAACATGTTAAATGAGAATGTGGAGAAATTAAGATCTTCATCAACTACCAGCAGAAATGCAAAATAGTACAGTGAACAGTTTGGAAAGGTTCTCAGATGTTTAAAGAGAGAGTCACCACAGGACCAACAATTCCACTTCTAGGTGTGTGGAGTCACCACAGGACCAACAATTCCACTTCTAGGTGTGTGGAGTCACCACAGAACCAACAATTCCACTTCTAGGTATGTGGCAAAGAAAATAAAAATTGGAAACAAGACAAGAAATTATCAACCAATGGATGAATGAAAAAACAGGATCTATTTACAAAACAGAATATAACTTGGCAATGTAAAAGAAGGAAGTATTGATATATACTAAGGCATAGAAAAACTTTAGAGAGCATATTCAGTGAAAGACACAAGACACCAAAGATAACATATTGTATAATTCCATTTGCACATACACACACACACACACACACACACACACACACTCCAGAATGGGCATATCCAGAGACAGAGAATATATCAGAAGAATTTCTCTAGGTTGCTAAAATGCCATGGGTGAGTATAAGGTTTTACTTTATGGATAAAGTTTCTGAATTTGATATCAGTGATGGTTGCAAATTCCGAGGACGTACTAAATCCACTGAATTGTATATTTTTAAATCGATTTGCTGCTGTGGTATCTGTGGTTTACCTCAAAGAGCCAGTGCTGTGGAAGATAAAAACCTGCAAATTTTACAATATATCAGTCTTCACAGAGGGCTGTTTTCTTGGGTGATAAAGTGTAAGACTATGTAGAACTTTCAGTAAAGCCTCCAATTCTGCCAGTATTGCCAAGAAGAAGCTGGGGCGCAGCATGCCAGGAGACAGGGCAAGCCATTTAGATCAAAGTTAAGTACCTTGCCTGTGTCTGTCAGCTCCACTTCCCCTCAGACCAGGGTCTCGGCAGCATCCTTACTGAAAGCTGCCTGCTTCCCTCAGCATCAAGAGGTGCCAGCCTCCTTTGACATGCTAAGTATTTCTGGTGGCTGTTACCCCAGGTCTGGCTTCCAGGGCTTATTTCCTATTTCAGGAGTCTAAGGTTTTATGAAAATGCTAGAAACAGCACTTGTTTGAAAAGGAAAAGGCTCTAATCATAGGTTATGTCTGTCTCTCTTTAGGAGGCAGGCGCCACGCTCACCCACCACCGCGGGCCCTCTCCAGCTCCCTTGTTGGCATTCATTTCTCTCTCTCCACAAGGAGCAAGACGATTGCTCTGCATGGCATAAATTCCTGTTAAACTTTAAAATTTCCCCTCCTCTTCCAGAATTGATCAGTGAGCTGCTTTTTGATTTGGGCTTAGGAAAAGGGAACAAAAGTCAGAGGATACTCCTGAATAGATATTAGCTATTTTTTCTTAAGTGATCTAAATCAACTCTTTCTTCTTGTAAACATTCCAGATATGAACAGATATGATTGTTATTCCTATCTATATTAATACTCTTACGTTATGGTTAGGAAGCTAGGGAGAAACGTTAGGCACCGACTCCTCAGGGAATTTAATATCCCACGCTAAGATGGTGGCAGGAAATGTACCCATGATTCCATCTGTTTATTCTTTTGAAATGGCGAAAGTATGCAAAAGAAGCTCTTATGACTGGGTTCCTCACTTGGCTCTGCAGCTTTCTTGTTCAGGTAATTGAGTGGGTTCTACCTGGCTTCTCCCAAAACATTGAAGAAACAGTTTATTAAATGGGAATAATAGACCTCACACAGGGCAATTATGTTTGCAGTGCTGTGATGATTAAATAATGAGTGTTATTGTTAATGAAGTTTGGCTGATGGAGCTCCACAGGTTGTCACAAGATCAGATGGTAAATAATTTTGTAAAGGGCAATATATGTTAGGCTCTTGTTATTTAAGTATGGTGGGGACAGAGGCTCAGTGGTACGACAGTTGCCTAGCTGGAAAGTAGTGGCCAATCTTGGAAGTTCTTCTTTGCTTGTCTGCCCAATCATCAAAGGGGTAATTGGAAAATGGTGGGGATTAAAGTCAGGAAACAACAAACGAAGTAGCGGGCAGTCCCCACAAATCCACTCTCAGCTATAGCTCTGGACCACACCCTATATACTGAGATAGCCAAGTGCAGGACCCTGAACTCAAGGAAGCAAGGAAAACAATGTCATTATGATTAGCTTCACAATTCCAGCTCTGTTGGGTCCTCATTCACCACCAGTCGCTTGTCAGAGAGTCTGAAGTCCCTCTTCCTGGAGCTCCTTCTGTGGAATAGAGCCTGGCAAATAGTGATGCTGCCAGTCTGTCATTAAATAGACTGAAGATGAGAGTTCCTGAAGTGGCTAAATCAAAGTGATTCTCCAGGACTGTCATTTGCCCCCTGATCTCTTTTGCCTTGTTAAGTGGATCAGCTCAACTTTGTTCTGGAGTTTAAGGAATATATAGGATTGGGAGACTGAGGACAAACCCTAATTTGTATTAAGTGGCACGTTCCTATCACAAGGCTCCTAGCACAAGTCTATGTTACTATATGTGTGGCAAGGGAGTCTCCTAGCAGGGATCTATGTCAGGGTTCAAGCTAAAGATATGATAGACATCTGGTATAGAGACAGAGATCTGGTTTAGAGACAACTTTCAGACAAGTCAGTCCTCCAGGCTCAGGGACATTCTCCAGATAAGGGCAGGTAGAGACAGGAAGTTCTGCTGGAGGGAAGAAGTCCCGTGTTGCTGAGCTATTGAGATGGGCTGCCAGGCCATGGGGAGAATGCAACCTCTACCAGCCAACAAAAATCTTCCAACAGCCTTCTGTAAGAACTTAGAATAAAATGAAATTGATAAGGCTGAACTGCAAGGAAGGCTATTTCCCCAAGCTTTCTCAAAAGCCCTCCTTCATCAGCATTAGACTTTCCCAAAAGATTATTGCTTTTAGACCTTATTTCATATATATATATACATATGTATATATATATATATATTTTGCTCAAAGTAGAGAGTTTCTGGGGAGAACAACAGAAGGATTGCACTCTTGGAATGTTGCAGGTCAGCCCCAGGAATATGCTGAAAACATTTCAGGAGCCTGCTTTTGAATTGTTGATAGATCAGTTGGACTTTCATAGATCTTTAAACTTGTATTCTTCCTTGTTTTTATGTCCTCCCTTCCCGTTTTCATAACCACAGAAGACTACAGCAAACTAGTCTCTCTTCATGCGCTTGCATAAAATATGTATAGAATAGAGACAGACACCAAATACTTTCTTGAACATAGCGAGAATAAGCCAGGAAGCCATGAACTGATGCTGATGTTTAGATTCCACATTTCTGTTCTGTGACTTCGTGTGTGTCCGTGTCCACATGTGTATCAAATCATGCCTGCATGCGTTTAAAATACACGTGGAGGTCAGAGGACAGCTTCCAGCGTTATTTTTTAATGTTGTCTACCTTTTTTGAGACAAGGTCTGTCGTTGGTCAGAAAATTAGCAAGTAGGTAAGGCAGGCTGGCCAGTGTGCCCTGGTGGTGTGCTGCATTCTCTTCGGTAGTGCTGGGACTACAAGTGTGCACTGCCATGTATGTGTAGCCTTTCCTAATGCAGGTTCTTGGGATGGAACTCAGGTCCTTGTGCTCCAAGACAGTTGCTTTTCCCACCGAGCCATCTCATCTCAGCTCTGTTTGTTTAATATTTGAGTGCTACTTTACATTCAATTAAGCTTTCCATATTTCTGTCTCAGGTATACACTTTTTAAAAACACATCTTGATTTTAATTCTGTATTTCATGCTATATATCTATTGTTTATGAAAAATTAGGTAACAGAAATATTGGCTAACAAGTGAGGTGTGAGGTTGGAAGGCTAGGTGGGGTTCAGTTTTGCTTATGGCAAGGGAGACTTATAACAAGTTCCTAGGTGAGTTTAAATTGTTCTAATGTTATTTTTCCCATGAGTAATTAATAATAATAGTAATTATGTCAATGGACCCATGATTCAGAGCATCTCCACATTATTGACAAGGTGAAAGGACTTAAGAAACCTTCTCAGCGGTTAGACTCGGGTGGCTGGCTTCTTGCTTCTCATTTCCTACCTGTACTTACATTTGTCCTTTACTCTTAAGGATCAAGCTCCTGTTCTGTGAGGCAAGCACAATAATAGTATTTATTGCATCTGACTGTATCATACACTGGAATATTGTGACAGGTGCCATTTGTGACCCTGGAAGACATTGTGACAAGTGAAGAACTGTGTCTTTTGCAACCAGACTGTCTGTGGTCTCGTGCAAATCACTTCATCTTTGTCTTAATTTCCTCACCTATAGAAATACAATTTTTTCATCGTCAGGCTGCAAGAGGGTCCGATGAGAAAAGCAGAAGGGACTGGATGCATCGCAAACACTCATTAGCTACAGAGAAAAAACAGCTAAGGGAATAGACGTTAAGAAGTTCAGGAAAGTTCCATTCCTAACATCAGGAGGAATCAACGAGAGACACATTTGTTTCCTCAAGTCAGATATTCAGGGTAGCTTTTTGGCTACCTTTCCCTGAAAATCTAAAAAAATCAACAACAAACAAAAACAAAAACTATTCTTGCACTTGAGAGACCCCCATCCTTGTTTACCCAAAAGACGGTAAGTTGCCAGTGAGCCCCAGTCTGAATCCGTAGGTTGAGACTCCTCACATTCTTTCTCACTAAGTAGAATCATAACAATGTGGACAGCTTCAAGATAATGTGTGTTCTTTTACTTAAAACATTTTCTGGCTTATCTAGATAAGTACTGGTTCCTTGTTAAGATTTAACAAATAGAGAAATGGAAACAAAAAATTAGTAACGGTCTCGATGTTGGGGATCACGGGTGGCGAGTCCACTGTCTCAGGTGGTGCATCCATTAAATTACTGATGGATAGAGGGGATCTGCGATTAAGTCTCTGGTTCTCTCAGCTGGACACTTTGAAAATATTTAGCTCCTAATAAATGGAAGGAAAATCTTCAGCGTGTGTTTTTATTTGGCTGAGCTATTTGGGTATTAGGCCTTCAGGGCGACCATTTTCCTTTTGGTTTTTATTAATATCTGGAACCTTTTTGACATATGGATAGTAACCTCCTTAAGACCCTCTTACTCGACTGGTTTCTATGAGAGTTCTTGTCTTAATTTTGCCATTTGGAAACTTTGTGTGTCCATGCGTAACAGAAGACACCCTCTCCTTGGTTACTACTAACTTTGGCTTTAGTTTTTTGGGGAAGATTTTCAGGATTCAGTTGTCAATGTTGTTTCCCCAGAAGGCCCTCTTGCCTACCTCACAAAGCCTCACATTTGCTTCCTAACAAATAATTCTCTCTAAATCACTTGCTCTGCCAAAGCCAAGCCTTCTGTGTCTAAGCAACTATTCCCAGGTTGTCATCAACATAGCATTAAGCGTTGCCATTCAGATTTAGCCTTTGCCTTCTTAAATGCTTCATTTTCTAGTCTAGAAGAAAAGAAAAATCTCCCAATCCTTATCATGGACATCCATGTTCACTTCTCATTAGAAAGAGAAGCAAATTGATTTTTTTTATTTGTTTGCTTTATGATTTTTTTGAGATAGGGTTACTCAGTGTATTCTTGGGTGTCCTGGAACTCACTCTGTAGACCAGGATAGCCTCCAACTCACAGAGATTTGCCTGCCTCTGCCTTCCAAGTGCTGGGAGACAAGGCCTGTGCCACATCACCCTACACAAATTGAAATTTAATGAAATCATCCAATATCTCAAAACTAGTGGCCTCTAGAATCAATGTAAAACTCATTTCCAGACTCTACCTAGTTCCATGTCAGGCATTTGAGTACTTGTTACCCTAGGTTTTTCCTTTCTGGCTACAGAAGGCAAGTGTACCACTATTGGTAGCAAACCTTTCCTGAGTCTCCCCCTTTCTAAAATTAAGTACAAGCTCATGCTAACTTCAGAGGGAACCACCTTTCGATTGTTCTGTTGGTTCTGTAATCACTGTCTCTTCCGCACTGTCCACCATGCTGAGGGGCACTTTATAAATTTCATGGCTTACGCAGTGGAAGTTTGGGCTTCCTAAAGTATGGATGGCTGTATAGAATCATGGCCTATAGTCCTCCAACAAATGCCCATCTACAGACACAACAATGAAGAGCCAAGGAAAAGTAATAAACACTCAAAACTAAACCACCATCATATCAGCATCCCTTCCTTCATCCTGGCGCATGTTCTGTATGTTGTTCTCTTCTTACAGGGACCAGTGCTCTAATGTGTCAACCCTCACCAAAAACTAAGCAAGAAACCTGAAGGTGACTTATTTTCTTGTAGTAGGAACAGGTTAGTAATGGTATATATTTGTATGTGTATGACACTTAGGAAACAGCTTTCTGTTTTTAAAAGGGCCTTAATTTTCTTAATTGAAAGGGACTAATTATGGAAGGAATTGGCTTTGCAGTGGTGTCTGAGGATGCTGAGAGGGCACCTCTATGGGGAAGAGACCTCCGGAAGAGCTGATGACAACACATAAGAATTAAAACCAACATCAATTAGGAATCCAAATTGACTTTGCAAAGCCAACAGGCACACTGTGGACGCTGATTGAACTTCCCAGTACAGCACCTAGGTGGCTTTTATGACCCTTCCTGGGTATCCCGCTCACCTAAAACCCACCGAAGAGTCATCGTTTTCAATCCCTTGTTCTTAATGGAAGCGACTCAGGGCGCTTTATAGGGAAGAAAAATTAGCAAGGAAACGATTTACCTGTTCAATGGTTAGAGCAATATGAAGCTTAAAATCAAAATTAGCAAAGCCAGAATGGGCTCTATTAGTTTTGAAGGGAAAACATGCTTTGCTTTTCCCCCCCTCGTTTACGTTTCTTGCTCTAATGGACGTTTCCCCCAGTTAAGCTTTAGAGAACCACAGCTGGCTTACAAAATGCCAAAAAATGACACTGTTTAATAAAACTAAACTATTGGGCCAAACACAGCAAGGAAGTATTTGGTAAGAAATTTGTCAATTAATTTTCGACTTCTTTCTGATGTGGCTACATTTAACATGCACATTGTAGGGGGGACTTTGTAAGTGGCTTTTAGAATAATTTCATTTTATTATGGGGTATGTAATTTGCTTAGGGTCCAGAAAACAAATCTTCATTGTTATTTCAGGATTTAGGTTATTTTCAAAATTTTGTAGGAAGCCTGCATTTTGTTGTTGTTGTTCAGAGAATTGTGTGGGCAGAGCAGACATTCATCTAGATTTATAGCTTTCAGTAATATGACCTTATCTAGTCACTTTCCATGAATTTCAGTTTCATAAAAAATGAAAGAAGGGAAAATAGATGCAATTCACAGACTTAATATTAAAAAAATGTAATAGCAAATATCAGAAGACTTTCTCATTTAAAACAGTCTCAAATGTGAAGTGCCTTTGTGATTACAGTTTAGCTACTTCATTTTCTCATTCTGTAACTATGTTTACTCAGTTTGAATTTGACAACCCTTTCAGTAAACTAAAACTCCTTCAATTTCTTCCATAAATGCATGGGGAAATAATGTCTGAGGGGTGAAATATTCATTTTGGAAAATAAGGGTTTTCTATGTGAATGCAAACACAGCAACACCTGATGCCTCCCCACGCTTTTGTCCTGCCTCGCTTTGGAGTTCTATCTTATATTTATAGAACCAAAGCCTTTCGGAACTGGTAGCCACAGGTACAGATGACTGACAGAAGACAAACAAACCCCTCATGAATTATTCATGATGATGACATCATATTAGATTTTAGCATTTGTACAAACAAATCTTGTAGAACTGGATTTAAGTTGGGTTAGCTACATAACCCAGGAAATAGATGTCATCTAAGGGAAGGTTTGAAGTGATTCTCAGAGGCAGGGCTAATATTGTGAGTAAATCCTAGTAATTCAACAGAAATAGGCCTGCAGTTTTTATGTTATTTAGTTTTTATGTTATTTAGAAGGTTACCATAGTTATAGATTTCCCCCTTCTATATTCAGTTGCTGTCTTGGTACAATGTTCATAGATCTTGATTACCTTTTCTAGTGGTTTCCTTTGCATCTGTAGGATAATCAAAATCTCTATTACAGTTTTGACTGGCTCTTCCTTCAAGAAGCCAGGCTTCCTGAAACAAGAATTTAAAGGATGGTGAGACTGGAAGGGGAAGGGAGAGATTCTATCATATAGCTACAAGATCCATCAATTATACAGCTCTGGAAATTTACGTTTCAAAATTGTGTAAACTCTTTGGGCAGTGCCCCATAGTCTATAGTAATGACATTATTCAGGGACCTGACACTTGTATATACTGTGATAATTAAGCCTAGTGCTGATTCCTGGTAATTATGATTGACATGACTGAGCTCACTGTCATACATTTGTACTTGAGTTTTTTTCTTCCTAATCTGTGATGGTTCCTTACATTTCTCAGCAAGGGCAATCAACATAAGCTTTAGGATAAAAAATACTAGGTTTGTTAGTGTTGATTTCACCAAGTAAGTGAGCACTGAATGGTCCGTAGGTGATTCAAGCTCATGGCATGGATCTGATTGGGACAGGTCAGATGTATTTATAAACCACATGTCAGATTCCTACAGGGTGTTTTTCTCTTCATCCATTCCATAAGTCTTTGCTAAGGATAGGATTATGCCTTGAGCCTATATTAGGTGGGAGTGTGAGTTCACAGATTCAAGAAAGCACTAACATGGACAGCAAAGATTACATTTTTTCATCTGTACTAATTGTAAATAGGCCTCTGTTTTATGGGAGCATAGAGGAGGAGGGACTTTACAAAAGTCAAGAATAAATGGTCTGAGTCTTGATGCAAGAGAAGAAAGTTCTTCCAGGCAGAAAAAATATTCAAACGACAATGTGTGTGTGTGTGTGTGAGAGAGAGAGAGAGAGAAGAGAGAGAGAAATACAATGCAGCATGACACACACACATAAGCCAAAGTCATATAAAAAAACAAAAAACAAACCTAGTACAAATGATCAGGGCAGCCAGGTGGTGGTGGCACACGCCTTTAATCCCAGCACTGGGGAGGCAGAGGCAGGCGG
>LOJH01000034.1:23490-43706 GCA_001685095.1 Ellobius talpinus | reverse complement strand
GGATCTCTGTGAGTTTGAGGCCAGCCTGGTCTACAAGAGCTAGTTCCAGAATAGCTCCAACCCTACAGAGAAACCCTGTCTTGAAAAACCAAAAAAAACTCAACAAAAAACCAAACCAAACCAAACAAAAACAAAACCAACAACAACAAAAAATCCTAAATGATCAGGGCAAGGAAAGCGCCTGCTATGTACAAGTAGCCAGTTCCATTTTACCATGTACATGTGTCAGGTCAGAGATTGGTGAGTGATGTTTAAAACAACAACAACAACAATAGCAAAACGAGAGTTTGAAGGCAAGGGAAATACAAAGTCACGTGGGTACAATTTTATAAGGAAGGGAAAAGGGGTCTTTAAGATTATGGACTACCATGACTGCTTCTGACCTTTGGCATAAGCATTCAAAAAGAAGAAAACCAGGAAGCATTTAAATAATATTTAGAGAAATTTTTGGCCTCTTATCTTCCAGTCTGACTGCCAAAGCTGAAAAAATAGAAGGTGCCCTAATTTTGTTTCTGCAAACCTGAAAATCTGTCTGCAGGTTAGAGAAAACAGATTGAAATTCCACAAATCGCTCTTTGAGCTCTTCCTTTAGACTACAAAGATCCATTTCTCATCACAAGATGGAAGAAAGGAAATAAACATTCTACCAGAGAAAACACCAGTCAGTGAATAGTAAACTGATCTGATTTGCATGAGCATAAAATCCAATTATCTAACATAAATTCATGTCTGAGCACATATTTCATTTTATTTTTATCTACCATGAGTGATTTTGGCCAGCTTTTGACAAAAATGTTGCTTGGCCATATGTATTAAAATTTCAAATTCACTTATCAAAAATTGAAATACATGCAAGATTGCAATCATATTATTTTATACAGTACTGACAGAGGAGCTGGTGAGAGAATTATAACCAAAAAAATAATGTAACTAAATGATAAAGAAAGAGGTGTGAAAAAGGAGGTAAAAGGAATATCATTCTTTTGATACAATGAGTAGTCACACACAAACAAAAACAAACATTATTCAAGTTACTCGGTAGTGTGGTGTGTGAAGGGTTAGAAATGGGATATAGGAAGGGAATGAACCATCTTGGGGTCAGTATTGTCAGTAATTTAATATTATAGGCAACCGCAGTTCAAGAAAATTTAAGGCATGAATCACATGCCATTTTCTCCTATCTTTTCTTGGTTTTTTAAAGGTATTGGTAGAGAGGGGCTGAAGGCAAAGTAGAGAACCAGGGTTCAGGAGGAACAGGTAATGCCATTGCCAGGCCTAGGTGGGTCTGCCCCGTCACCGTAGAATGAGGCTGATTGAAAGTAGTTAAGATTAGAGTGTGACTGGTCCCTGGGGTAGAGCAGGTTGTTGGATGTTAGGCATTAATAGAGAAGATCCATTCCAAAGATGCACCCAGAAGGTGTAGGCCTATGCAATAGGTGGAAGCCAGGTAAGCCGCCTGCTATGATGGCCAAGAATATAGGCACTGTGACGTCATGGAATTGAGATATGAAATAATACAAGGCTGCGCATAGGTAGCACCACATAGAAGAATACTGTCACTGCCTGGGAGAAATGGCAAACCCCTCCAAAGACACCGATGGCAGCAAGAATGAGCCTTTATTGAAGATGAGCTGAGTCCTGAAATCAAGCCAGCAGGATGGAAAGAAGATTAAAAATCAAATTTGACTTTTATGTGGATTTCAGAAATCTATGAATTTATTGACTTTCCCAAGTTCCTCAAAGAATAGCTGGGATGTACAGAAGTTCCACACATTTGGAAAGGAAGATGGAATTTTGGAACAGGCATGTAGGCCAGAATTTGTGATGAGCAAACTTTCTAAGATGCCAAGGTCCAGAAGGTTAGGGTTGAGCTTCTGAAGTTCCTTCCTGCCTAAGGCAAGGGCAGCTGAGGTGGGCTGAGGAAGCTTACTGGGACCAATCTAGTGTTGTGAGAAGCAAAGGGAAGGAATAACGCTGAGAAAAAAATTGGAGAAAAACTGAAGCAGTCACAATGTGCCTTTTTCCTGGACATTTTCTCCCCAATTTGCTTAAATCTCTTCTCTATGGTTATCTTGTGCTATTCAATAGATATTATCTATTTAAGTAATGGGTCTGAGCATGGGAGATGGATAACAACATAATTTAAAAGATTAAGGGACTGGGAAGATGGAGATAATAAACCCTTTCCTTGATGTGTTTAATCCAAGTCAGGATGGGCTGTGTCTTAAAGAACTTACAGAGAACATGTTTGCGATGAAGATGAAAGTCTTATAGGGGAGTTTGCGGTGGGTCTGTCATGCACATTGAGATGGCAACTGAGGACACTCATGCGGTGTGTGCACACTGATTTTTGTTTCCCAAAAGAATTATCTTAGAATAAAATGTCCACAGGATGAGAAATCTTTTTCTTGAATATTTGCTGGAAACAGCAAGCTGAAGAGGAATGGAGAGTGAGGAGGTAGGGCTGTGGAAGGGAAGAGGTTGGCCATAGGGACACTAAGCAATTGCAGAGTCCTTAGGAACTATGGGGTGTACGGTAGGGTGTGTGTGCTTCAACTTAGAGGCTGTAATAATGTCTTGGCCCATACTTTAGAAACGAGGCCAAAAAATTGATTTGTGTTGTGATGGCAGGGACAAGAGCTTGAGGTGGAATGTTGTTGATGCATTTAACTTTGTAACATAAAGGAGGAGGAGTTGTAATGGTTGGTGATTTTTAAAAGAAGATGTGAAAAAGAAACAGAAAGTTCAGTTAATAATGAAGAAACAGATTCCCAGCAAAACTTTCCGATGAAACCACCTCTGAACTTGTGTGGTTCTGAGACTGTCTTAGTAAGAGTTTTTATTGCTGTGAAGAGGTACTATGGCCATGGCAACTCTTATAAAGAAAAACATTTAATTGAGGTGGCAACTTCCAGTTTCAGAGGTTTAGTCCTTTATCATCATGGTGGGACACGTCAGAGTGCAGGCAGACATGGTGCTGGAGAGGTAGCTGAGAGTTCTACGTCTTTGATTGTAGAGAAAAGGAAGTGAACTGAGACACTGGGCATGACTTGAGCATATATGAGACCTCAAAGCCTGCCCCCACAGTGACACACTTCCTTTGATAAGTCCACACCTACTCCAACAAAGCTACACCTCCTAATAGTGTCACTCCCTATGAGTTTATGGGGACCAATTACATCCAGGCTACCACAGAGACTTCCAATAAAAAGCCCCACATTATTAGACCAGTGAGTCTTTGGATCCAGAATTTTCCCTGGAACTTTAAAAAAACTCAAAAGGGCTGGGGAGGCAGTTCAGTTGATAGAGGCTTACCTAGCTTGCAGGAAGCCTTGAGTTCTATCCCCAGCACTGCATAAACTGGGCATGTGCCACCATGCCTAGGATCCTAAAACTCAGGAGGTGGAAGCAGGAAGACCAGAAGTTCAAGATCATCCTCCTACCTATAGTGGGGGCAGGAATAGCTTGAGCTACATGAGACCTTCTTACAACAAACACCACAGATGCCTTCCCCTTTCACTGCACTCAGAACCTCTGACAATGTAGTAGGTGGAAGGTGAACAAGAGAAAACTCTAATGCTAAAGAGTCTCCCTAATAAATCTAAGGTAAAGACCCACCAACAGGCATGAGGAAAATATCAGGTGTGCTCCTATCTTCAGGTTAAGAGGCAAATAACATTAAGAGAAGAGTCAAAAACCGTAGACCTTTCTAGGTTTATTATTATTATTAATTTTTTTTATCATTCTCTGCCTTTACATAGCTCATGGAATCAATCCTCTTCCATAATACTTTCTTACACTGATCGGATACCATGTTCAGGGAATGAAAACAGAAGGTGCTTCTTGCAGATTTTATTTTAACAGAGAAATTCTCCAACTCATCTTCTTTCAGCATATCAATTAGTGGTAAAAGTCCACAGAGTATTCTTTTGGGGGTGGAGAGGGGCTCTTTATGGTGTATCAATTTGTTCTACAACCTGTATGTATAACTTTCTGTCAGAGGATGTCACAGAAGTGCCCTATATATCCCACACATCAGCAGCTGCCAATCCAACATGGCCTGGCACATCTTACTGAAGAACTAGACCAAGCTTGTCTGTCCCCTCTCCATGCAAAGCTATTTCCATCATTTTCCAGTTAAAGGCCTGATGAAATAATTACCAGGCAATCATTCATCAGTGATACATCTCTCGTGTATGAGGGAGCCACGTTTCATGCATGCAGACAACTACATTAGTTTCTCTAAGTTCAGAGATCATTAGCAGACATGACAGCTGATGGGTAGGGATGGAGCTATAATCTCATTGGGCACAGTCTAAGGGTAGAAATGAACCAGAAAATCACAAATGCCAAAGCCATCATAGAGAAAAATGTTCCCTAAGAAGGGCTTGCCAGCTTCTAAGCAATCAGTTCATTCCTTAACCTATCCACTGTCTTTTATGAATGAAAGCCTAAGAAATTCACTTAATTAAGCAGGTGGTTAAAAGAAAGAGAGGTGCTTTGCCACATTAGCAGGTGCTCTTCCTTTCCTGCCCTCCTCTGGCTGGCATCCTGCACCTCTGGCAGGTGTGTTCTTGGGTCAGCTTCCATTTCTTCAAATCTCTAAACAAGGAATCTCAAGTCCAATTTAGTGTCCTTAGAACGGGAGAGAATTGGGTATCCAGAGGGAAACTGATCTCTGAAACGCTTTCCTGTTTGGGTTTTTAGCTTAGCTTGTTTTACTTTCCCCACCCGCTCTGTGGAACTAAGAATGTTGCTACCCACACGGCTCTAGATTTGGTCTCTTGACAAAGGTCTAGGGTGGATGGCTGCTCAACAATGCTACATGGGTGGGCGGCTTTCATGGAGATACATCAGGGCTTTCTGTCCCCATCCCTAGCTTGGTCAGCTGCCTAGAGCACAAACGAGGGTTTGACCACCTTATCACCCACCCACACACGCAAGGGATGCTCAACAGAACTGATCAGATGGGGGAGGAAAGCAGAACCATAAACTTCTCGAAGGATTTGCTAAGTCTGGGTCAGTGCTTGTAAAAAAAGAAGGGGAAAGTTGAGAATCTTGGAAACTCTCTGAAATTATAAGACAAAGTCAAATAACTAAACGTTATCTCTATCTTAAATAATCAAAAATGTCTTGTGTACACGTTCTCTCCTAAACTGGACATGTGGTGGTTCTATGCAAGATATAGGTATCATGTGATCATGTCACCAAGAGTAAAATACATACATTAGACTCAATAGAGCTAATTGTGGGGAAGGTATCAGCGACACAAACCTTCCTTTTGAAAACAACTGTGGGTAGGTGGAGCATTAGTCTCCTGAACACTGGTATTTTCCCATGGAATGCTACAAACAAGTTGTTTTTGTATTTCTCTAACCTGGGAAACTTATTTATAAATATAAATATCAGATATTCATGGTGTATGTTCTCCAAAGTGCCCGCTCAACTGACACCTAATTATTTCATGTCATTCCTGCAAAATACTTCAAGTATTAATTTCATTTGCTGTGGGACACTGTTAGTTTCTAAAAGACTATTAGTAAAACTTACCCAACCATGAACAGAATATATTCTACAAAATAAATTGCACAGTAAGATAGAGAAAAAAAAGGAGACAGAAAACCCAAAGGAAGGCAGGCGGTATTTGATCTCCGCTCAGGAGTATGGAAAGTATGTTCCAAGAATGCTCATCAATGGTCAGACTTAATACTGGATAGGTCCTTTCTCAAGACACTTCCTGGCCTAGAACGTACGTCTGAACTTATTCCCAGAGTGATCGTTACTCTGACAATGTTCACAGCAATTCTGCAGTCTCTTCCCTTTCCAGTCAATGTACTGCTGGAGGGAGCTCTTCGAGATCAGTGCTCTAAGAAATGATGAGCAGGCTACATATAGAGTATAGAAAGCCGACTGAAGGAAAATAAGGAGGATCTGCTTTGGGGCTGGTGGCTAGATCATCATTTGCTTTGGATGGAACCTTGAGGGGATGGCCTACATGCTGTCCTAAAGCCATCCTCCTCCAGGCTATTTCTTAATCCACAATGTAGAGAAATGCCTTGCAGAAGGACTGAAGCATACTCTGTACTAGACTGCTGGTGATAGAAACTCCTAGCGTTGCATGAGGCTTGTTTCCTACAAGACAGACGCTTCTCCAGAAGGTGACTGACGGTAAAAGGAGGTTTTAGAGATGACAGGGCGTCACTCACAGTGAAGAAATTCTCTTTGTATTTCTAGGGTGGTATGAATTAGGGTTTTGAAGGAAACAGAAGACTCTCCCATGCTTTGCAAAGAATTATTTGCCTTCCAAATTATTCTCGTTTAGAAAAGCGCAAGTACAAAATCACTGGTCCAGAGTTTATGTATTTTGACACATGCTCCTGGTTCTACATGATAACTGGTCAATGTGAAATTAGCAGGAACTTACTCTTGGGATATTGTTCTTAGTTTTGGTTTTAAAAGAGGCAGTCTGAGAAGAATGGAGAATTACTCATTGTTGGCCATATTTNCCCCAGGACCTCTCTGGATCATTTATCCTGATAGAGCACTGACACAGAACAGATGTCATTCCAAAGTTAAAATGACAATGTTTTCATAACAGAATCAGCTTACATCACACTGAAACACATCACAGCAATGCTCCTCTGTACACTGTCATGGACAGGGTGAGTTAGATCTTTCCAGAGAGCTTGCCAAGCACAAACGATGGGAGGAGTTGAAATTTTCTCAGGGCACTCAGCTGGCTTACACGGCTCCTTTTTTCACTGCAGCCACAGAGAATATTTCAAGTCCCTACTACACAAACCACCTCTGGATCTCTCCAACCCATGGAGGAATTTACAAGGTCCCCATGGTAGGTAGAAGGGCAGCGATTTTGAGGACTAGGGCTACTTCCTTGTTCATTCTTGTCCTTCTTGGACCCTGGCCACCTGAATTTAATTTTGGGTTCTAAAGCTTAAGGGTTGTGTGCACACTAAGTTTTTGTTCTCTTAGCATCTAGAATTTGGAAAGCAATATTTCTAGAATGAGAGACTGGGTCAGTTGGCACAGGAAACGTCACCATTTTGTCAGCTTACTCCCACCTTCGCCTTTCCCTTTGGGCAGTCTTTCCCGTGTTACCACTTTAGCAGACTTCACAGTAGATTTGGGGACCAGAAACTCCTCATGCATGTACAACAAGAACTCTATTTGGGGGAACCCTTGTGGTACAATGCCACAGAAGGATGTCAGTAACTGTCTCAAACTATTGCAGTGAGCCTGAGGAAACTTCTTCGCCACTTTAGACTGTCTCTAGTTGGCTCCATGGTTCTCATCATCCCCGATACATATTGTTGTTAGGTGATGGATTCATGTTAGAGTGAAGCAGCCTACTTAGATATTTATGTTTAATGAAACCAGTTGTTATGAGCAAGAATAGTAAAATAACCTTGTAAGGAATGTTAAAATTTTATTTCCATATTACATTCTTTTGTTCTATTATCTCCTCCTTTTGCCTCTGAAGAAAGAAAGATGGTGAAGGTAGAATGTAAGTTATATGACAAAACCCCTCAAAAACATGATTCCATAGAGACTATGCCCTCTAAAAGGGAAAAGTTATCATAAGGAGCACACACCTCTTTTAAGATTACCAGGACTAGGAAAACAAACGTTATCACTATTTCTCAAGTTTCTTGGTGTAGGCATTTTGTGACTTTCCTAGATCTCTGTTTCTTATGATTTAGCCAAGACATGACAGGTGGAGTCAGATGAGGGCTTTCTACACATCCAATACTTTCTGGGTGTGAAGAAAACAATGAATCCAGTTTGTAGATTTTCTCCTTTGTGGAAAAATTGGGAGCACATATTATTCTAAACCAGAGATTCTAAGGCAGCTATTTTATTTTGCAGAAAAAAGGAAATTAGTTTGCTTTAGCAGAATTATTAATGTAATAAGCACTGTCCCCTGCCACAAGGCCCAAGAGAACCTCTGGTCTAGACTGAAGGTGTGGTCGTGGTTCACTCTCTCTAAATGACTACACTACATTGTACTGAAGATTTATTGTGTCAATAGAAACTTAGAGACTATTGGTGATCCCAATTTGAATTATGCTGATGTGGGTCATGTCCCCCAAGGGGAAGGGTCATATAACCTGGAATATGGAAAACCATTTGGACATAGAAATGCTAAGTGTGTGTGTGTGTGTGTATGTGTGTGTCTGTGTGTGTGTGTGTGTGTGTTACCCAGACCATCTTCAGAGGGTGAGCTTACAGAGAATTGGGCACCAGACATGCAGAGTGAGAAGGGGAACTGGATCAAGACTCTCCAATTCGGGGAATGAAGAGAGATTGAAAGGTTTGAAATTCTCCTTGGTGTCTGGCTGTGATCACTCAGGGTCCTGTTCAGTGCGCTGCTTCCTTGCCTGTGTTTCTTCAAAGCTTGCTTCATCCTTTAAGAGGCAGCTGTAAGGCCACCTTCTCCATGAAGTGTGAGTCATTCATTCAGAATTAGACATTTCTGTTCTGAATTCACCATCATAATTTTTCTGCAGTCTCCCCTCCCCATACATATCAATTCCTGGCTTGCATTATTATATTCCTACTTGATCTCCAAGACTGATCTGTTAGCATACTGAAAACAAAGTTATGTCTTCTACAACTTTTCATTTCTAAAGAGAAGAGAAAGTCATCACAATTATTTATTTATTAAGTAAAATCTATTATGGAGACCATACGGCTTTTGTTTCTCCAAAACTAGTATCATTTCCTCTTCTCCTTTCAGCATCCCTAGAAATCACAACATACCATTAACAAGGTAGAAGAAGCTAAACGGAATGAAGCCTAAAGGAAGCAGGCAGATTTTGCCCTTACACAGTACACAGAGTCGTGAGCGTGGAGCACCATTATGTCACTTAGATAAGCAGTCCAGGTTCATGAATTCCAGTTAATATTTTGTCTCAAAGAATATTCTTGTGATTAAGAAACTGTCTCTAGGACCAGGTAGAGCATATTCCTGGCTTTACCAGCAGGAGCTGATGCCAACCAGAATGGCATCTATGTAAGCAACTTTAGACATGCTTTTAAAACACGTCACTCTAATGAGCCATGAGGAATGATATCTATGGTGAAGAACTCAGTTACTCCACTGCCCTGTGATGCTTATAGCCCACACAGATAGCAGCATGGCATGGCTGCCTTTAAGCCAATTCCTCACAGTCAATAAAACAAAAGGGATAAACTGGAGACAGCCTTCCCCTGTCCTCAGCAGCTGGCTGATTCTCTGGATGGCTTGCCCAGACGCCTCTTGCCCTGTTTACTTGCAGTTCCTTCCAAATGTCACTTAGAAGGAACTCTGCATTCCTGATGCTAGAGGAAATGAACCTGGAGACACAGCTTTCATCAGCACATGGAAAGACGTTTAGAGTGTATCCAGAGGTAAACAAATCGAAGGGCGTAGTAGGCTGGGGTAGTTTATAACTAGAGAGCTTCATTGTGGTATTTGGGAATCAAGCACTCTGTTCCCATAACATTGTGCTACCATCGGGATTTTCCATTTACTGGGTGTTGCCAGCAAAACCTAAACAGAAAATGTTCCTCATCCATGAACTATTCTCAAATCACTAAATTGAATAAAAATGCTGCTCTAGCATGCCTAGTGCTAAAGCGTCCATCAGTTGCCCAACGAAGCTGCAACAACAGCCTACAAGTATCTTGGCCAAAAAGACATAATTAAACCATATGGAGAAGACTAATAAAACAATAAACTGGGGAAGATTAGCTGCTAAGTAAGTGCTGGTAAGGGTGGAGGTAATATCGTTTCATCTAAATCTAATTTAATCTAAATCAAATGTGGTAAAGGTTGAAAACAATTTTGCAAACCAAATTTCAGGGAGGAAGGAAAAATATAGAGTGGTCTGGGTTCTTTAAATGACATTTGAAACATACATACATGGTTCTAAAAAACCATGTGTAGACGTTACTATTCAGGCAACAGCCTTAACGTCTGTTCAGAAAACATCTTAAATTTAGGATACACTGTCCTCTCTTTTAAGACTGGTTTAACATGTTGCTTATTTTATAAGAATTACGTAATTACCTGGTGCAATGTGCATAGAAGCTCCAGTGTTCCAACACTTGCTACAAGCCCACATGGATGCTTCCAAAGCATTGTTTCTCCCATGATCTTTCAGCAAATCCTGGATCAGATTTTCAGATTATAATTATTATTTTAAATCTCAGCAGAGAATTGCCACAGTAACAGCCACGCAATTTGATTCTCAGCAGAAGTGACTACACATTTTTTTTTGCCCATAGCCGAAGGAAAAACAACCATATGGACCTCATTCTTAGCCAGCGTTCCATTAGCTAATTAAATTTGCAAAGCCCAACCGCCCATCCAGTGAGAGTCCAAAGATTGGTCCTGTTTTAATGGCTCTATTTTTTTTCCTTCTGGCACAGTTAATGTTGTCTTGTTTCAAAGCAGGCTAGAGAAGTTTGCATCATTTTGAGCAGGTTAGACAGATTAAGAGAACATAGCAGAAACTACACAGATATTTTTTGAAAAATGAAATGATAAAGGTAAAGCCATTTTTAATAATACATGTGATATACCCAGGATATCCAAGCTATTGTTATTTTAGCACACAAGTAACATAAAATTGACAATTGGGACTGCATATCTCTTCTTTTCGTACTAAATATTTAAAATCTGGTATGTGCTTGGTAGCTACAGTACCTTTTAATGTCATCTAGTCCAGTTTCAACTATTTGATAGAAGCATATGAGTAGTTAGCTATGATATTGAAGTGCACGATTAAGACGTGAGTTTAGGCCTTCTGTCTTCTCTCCATTGTGCTCTATTAAAATATGTGCCAAACATGATGATTATGTGAGTCAGTTTAGATGCTAATGAGTTCATATTAGCAATTCCACAATATACACATCTTTTGAAAATTAATGCATGGCATGAATGCCATCAATTTTTATTTTTTAAAAAACATATATTGACTATATGCATAATCAATATACATACACAATTTACACCATACATATACTCACTATATAGAAAATATTCAATATATGATGTGGGATTCCCTTCTGTTGCTGTGAATGCCATTGGTCAATAAAGAAGCTGCTTTTGGCCAATGGCTTAACAGAATATAGCCAGGCTGGAAAAGATATATATAGAGAGTAGATGGACTTAGTGAGACACCATGTAGCCACCAGAGGAGAAAGATGTGAGCTGACAGCTGGAACCTTGCTGATAGGCCATGAGCCTCATGGTAAAATATAAAATAATAGAGATGGGTTAATTTAAGATATAAGAGCTAGCTAGAAATACGCTTAAGCTATTGGCCGAACAGTATTGCAAATAATTAGTTTCTGTGTGGTGATTTCAGTTCTGGACAGCTGGGAACGAATGAGTAGCCTCCGCCAACAAATATAAAAATAAACATATTTTTATAATAAATATAAATATAATGCATAAATAAAATAACACATAAATAAATTATTCAATATATATTTAAAAATAACAAACTGATTATATTTTATATACACACATGTATACATAAATATGTACATACACTCATATAGGTATACATATAATGTATACACACATATATCTATATGCCTGAAAAGTACTTTGGTCAGAGTATTGATATACCAAATCTCAGCAGCCTGTTGAGCATAATCAGTCTTTAAAGTTTTGCAGTGGTTCAAGAATCTAAAGGTATATTGTGAATATATGAGTTACATTGAATCTTCTCTAAATTTTAGGCAAATAATTGTACTGTTGGTACATTGATCACATTTTCCCACTTTGAGATAAGACAGCATGGTCTGACCATGAATTATTTGTGCTTATATGATTTGGTGCTATAAAAAAATTACCACCAAGACGTGGAAACACAAGGCTTCATTGGGAAGAATTGCCTGGAAACCATACAATGGCAGAAAAATTGGCTTGTTTTCAGAGGATTCACTAAACAAGGGAATAAATGACTGCTTCTACTTCAAAACTGCAGTTAGACTAACAAGAAGACGAAGGCTATGAAATGTCCATAAAGAGAGTTAGGGGATTGCTGCACCCATCTGCAGTGGTAGTGTGGAAGGAGTCTATGGGCTCTTGTTGAGTTCAAACTTAAACCAGGCCACTTTCCTTAATCATCTGCGTCTAGCATCATCTACGTCTGCCATATTCTTATTATTATTATCTGCTCGATGCTATGACTATCACATTCAATTTGACAATGCACTCTTTTATCTCATTGCTAAGTATGGGATGCAAAAATTAAAGGAAGTTTTTCCCCAGTACTTGCTTGGATTATCAGAAATGCTAATACCAGGGGCAAGAATATAAGAACAGAAGAGAGAACACTAAGGCTAAAATAAAATGCCAGAGACAAGTGAAATCACTGGGCATCTAGGGAAGAAGACTGCTTCCTGTGTATCTGACCTGCTTGGCTCCTGGCGATTTGACCTGTGAAAATAAAGGTACCGAGTGCCACAGCTGAAACAGAAACCTTGATCACACAACAGGAAGAAGATGCCTGCTCACAGAATGGTCAGTTAACTCATAGCCCTTAGTCCACTGGCTCAAAGGTGAAGCTTATGTGTAGACTAACTTCATGATTTGAAAGGTTCGAAGGTGATCACCCATGACTTGTGTTTTGAATGGATTCGCAGGACTTTGGAGCAGGACCCCACAGTCACACATGATTTCAGGAGTTGAGAAGACAATTAAGAAAGTGTTAGCTACTCATAGAATGTGGTGTGTAAGCTTGCAGTAGGAACGGAAGGGAGGAAAAGGCCCTGTTAGCAATTCTTAGAAGTGTTCTTGATGTGAAATGAAAATTGGAGAGGGGAAAATTTGAGATTCAAATGACTCTCCCACTGCACCAGCACTGCATATTCCCCCAGAGTGCACTGAATAAGGAAAGCATTTGTTGCCTTTTCTGTGCTCACATCAGGAACTGGGCTTTGACTTTCAGAACTTCCTACTCTTCCAGATTGCTTCTTGGCTCTGGCACCCCTTCAGTTTATTTCTTGGAAGGCCCATTGACCTTTCCAAGTCTTCTCTCCTGCATGGTCTTGGTCTGGTCATAATTCTGCCCTTTGCTTTGTGTATAGTTTCCAAGACAGGTTAAGTATGTATGGCATTATTAAGAGACTGAGCCATGTGCAATTATAAACAGATGGCAAGGTATGGATTACTCAGCACAGGGCTCTGCTGGATTTTACTGAGTCCCTCATTTGCTCAAATCCTTTCACATACACACACAGTACTTATATATATATGTGTGTGTATACATATATAATGCATAAATTGATATATATAATATACTTATCTATCTCTACATCTATATATCTATCTATCATCTATCTATCTATCTATCATCTATATCTTGTTTTTACAGTCTAGAAACAAAGTCAATTCAATAATAAAATGAGTGATGGCCTTTGACAGAGGACCTAATGTTGGCCAGAAATGAATGTGTGCTGTGGAATATTATTTTAACTATGTAAAGATGTGTTACATTTATTTCCATTGTGGAATATTACTTTGATTATGGAAAGGTGTGTTGTATTTGCTTATTTTTCATTTGTTTAACTATGTAAAGATGTGTCGCATCTGTTTCACCTTGCTTGTCTAAGGCACCCCATTGGTCTAATAAAAAGCTGAACGGCCAATAGCTAGGCAATAGAGGGATAGGTGGGACTGGCAGGCAGAGAGAATAAGTAGGAGGAAGAATCTAGGCTCCAGAGAGGAGAGAACAAGGGAGAAAGAGGGAGATGCCAGGGACCAGCCAGCCAGGCAGCTGCCAGTCAGTCAAACATGAAGGAAGCAGGGAAGTAAGGCATCAGGGTGAAAAAAAAGGTAAAAAGCCCCAAGGCAAAACATGGATGAAGAGAAAAAGATTAAAATAAGTTATAAGAGCTAGAGGAACAAGTCTAAACTAAGGTCAAGCATTCATACCTAATAAGTTTTCATGTCTTAATTTGGGGACTGGCGGTCCCTAGCAGAAAGCCTGCTACAAGTGTGATTCTCTCTGACCAGGTCACAAAACCCACACTAGCTCTTCTCTTCAACTCTCTTTATTTTTCTTTCTGTGTATACCAAATAGATTAGAAACTTATTTGGGTTGTCACCGTTAAAGATACTACAGTAGTTCTAGCTATAAAATTTTTCTAATGATGTTGGACCATTTAAATTCAGTTTTAAATGGTCTGTCATTTTTGAGAGCCAATATGAGCTGCTATTGGACATTTCCCATCACTAGCAATGTGTACCTGGGGCTTGCAACAGTGCTTGCTACTAATGATTCAGATTGAAAAACTCATTGAGGTGAGTGATGTACAGGTTTGACAGGGAAAAAATTTTTTGGTGCTCAAGCATCAGGAAGAAGTATTTTAAGAGAATTTCATATTTAGGTGGTGGGAAGTAAAAGAGGAAGTAGAAAAAGATTCAATGGGGCAATGGGAAAAGCAACACAAAGACTCCTCAAGGTGTCAGAGGGGGCAGCTCTTCACAGTGCTTCCAATGGCCAGTGTGATCTCAAAGTGAACTGGTACAGACCTGTAAACTCCTTTGAGAGAGTAGTTTCAGCAAATTGGCAGATGAATAGCCAGATCTCAAGGTAATAGTATTTTTGCCTCGTTTAATGGAAGTGATGTAAATGCATCAGGCTCAAGATTCTATACAGAACTTTTTTTTCTGAAAGAATGAAGGGAGAAGATAAATGCGAATGAAATATTAAAAATAAGAGGTGATGTGTGAATAAAATATGGCACAACACTGTCACTTAATAGCCATCTAACACCATGATTCTATACTTAATCAAGTTTCATGAACAAAATAGGCAGTAGAAATAAGAGGAATTTTCAAAATATATTCTCCACTAAACTTTACTTGCTGTGGTACCTTGAATAAGAATGGATCCCATAGTCACCAGGGAGTGGCACTATTCGAAAGGATTAGAAGGATTGAGAGGTGTGGTTTTGTTGGAGTCACTGTGGCCTTGTTGAAGGAAGTGAGGTTTCAAAAGGTCAAGTCAGGTCCAATCTCTCTCTCTCTCTCCTTTCCTCTGTCGATCCCTCTATCTTGCTCTCTATCTCCTTGTCTCTCTCTGCCTGTTGTCTAGGGATCAAGATGTAGTTCTCACTGCCTTGTGTCCCACCATGTTCCCTGCCGTGATGATAATGAAGTATAAGCCCCTGCCCTGAAACTGTAAGCAAGTTCCCAATTAAAATGTTTTCCTTTATAAGAGTTGTTGTGGTCATGGTGTCCCTTCACAGCAATAGAACAGTGATTAAGACACTTACTTTTTCTTTGTAAATCTGTGAGGATTTTATGTACTTTGAGTACATATTTGAAATGGGAGGAAGAAGAAAAGGCAGGATTTCAATATGGCTCAGAGGGAGATAGAGAAGGGAGACAAACCCCAGGCAATTTTAGAAACGACACAGTAAAGGGAAATGGTCTTGTTGAAAATGGAAGTGTTTGGCCAGTAGATGGAGTAAGTAATTGTAGGCAATTGTATCTGATGATAATCATCTGCTATAATCTTTCAGAAATTTTCTTTAAAGGGGCAAAGAGATTGCCAATGGCTAAATGTTGACCTTCAGTTGTAGCTGATGAATGTAATGGATGACTTAGGTGCTTTTGCCTAAATTATTTATTAGAAAAGGGTAGAAATTCATGACTACTTGGACAGATGTATCAGCTAGGATGCAATGGAATGTGGAGGCAGCTCAGCATACCAGGGGTCTCTTCATTTCCTCACAATGTTTCCTGGCATCTAGGAAACCATCCATGCTGTACTCTCTCGTACATTTTTTAATTTTCAAAAGTGGTCCTCTCATTCTGCAGTTTGGTTGTAGCATGCAGTGGGAAGGGACAGAAGATCACTTTGCAGCAGGTACTACAGGGAACTGTTTCAGCTTTTTCAGGCTGACAATCTTTTCATCTTTTCTTCTGGCAGTCACCCTGGGGATATTATTCGAGAGATCATTTATCTTGCTTGCTTAGGGTATTCAAGCTTGCAAGCTATGGTCAATTTCTAGAAATAGCAGGGTGAAAACCTCTACTTTCGTACAAGGAAAGCAGTAACAACACCACCTTTTAATGAAATGGGCCATAGACCAAGAACAGCCTCAGAAAGTCACTGATAAGCAAAGAGTCCTAGTCTGTCAGTCAGAGGTAGGATTGGTGGTTGTGAGTCCTGAGAAGCCTAATTTAAAGGATGTTTTCAAGGTGGTGTATGCACCTGAAGCAACTCTCTCTGCTCATATTCATGCTTACATATATGCCCACATGTGCCTACAGAGCCTCATGTGCTCAAGGACCTTGGGCACAGTCGCTGGAAGCTGAGAAGAAGGGCATCTTTTTCTCTGCTTAGAGTCAGGTCAACTATTACTTGTAATCTCTAGTGTTTGATTTCCCCAAATTCTTTCCTCACCCTCCAGAGGTGTCCAGGATATCTCTTTGATCATTTAAAGTTCCATGAACAGGGACTGCACAGACTTCTCTCCAGATCAGTGAGTCAAATTGGGGCATTGCCCTTAACACATTGACTCTTCTTGCCTATGTCTGCTGTCTTTATACTTCCAAGCCTAGGGTTTCAGAAACTGTTTAGAGGCTCTCTTAGCCACACGTTGTCATTGGCCGCATAATGGGTCATGGTTTTCTTAGAGAGTGATATTTAGAGGCTTCCAAGAGTATTTGGAAAAGGCGTCTTGATGGTAAAGAGGCTTAACTGCTTTTGTGGTCCAAGATCACATTTGCTTTTGTGGTAATCCCAAGCACTTGTTTATTATAGACTCTAGACTAGGCCAACAGAGTGCGTGACTTCAGATGAAGAAAATCAATTGTGTAAGATAAATAGATGGACTCAAAGGTCAGCTAAGTTAAGTGTTTGCTCCTCTTCCCTCTTTAGATATGTAGGCCTATTTTAATCATATGCCATGGTCCTCAGCTCCAAACCAAGGGGGAATCTCTCTTGTCTTCCATTATCCTATCAAACTCCTTTGCTCTGATTTGAGAGCATTCTGAATGTAGGGTTCAAAGGGTGACAATGAGATGACATCTAAGCCTTTCTGGAACATGCTATTTGTTGGCTATTGCTATAATTTGGCAAACACATTGTGTAAAGGTGTGTCTTTCCATCCAGACTGCCAAGACTAATATTAATTAATTAGCTAATTAATTAATCCCAGTAAGGCACTGAAGAGACAAAAGCTTCAGAATGTTACGGGAGGCTGCAGTGAACCTGTGGATCTATTCAATGCGGGCATGTCATTAATGCAGGTTTCAATTAAGAGCCACTTTGGATCTAAGTTTCAATTATCAATATTTCTTCCCTCTGCTACTGATTAGGAGGTCTGAGCTGGTTGGCTTACATAAAAACATCCTATCTCCCATTGCTGACTGTGTTGTGCTGAGATAAACTCATTACAAATTGTGTGTAATTACCACATTGTAAACAAGGGAATGGCAATAAAATAGGTAATCAAAACAGCATTTACAAATAAGCCATAAGCAGCTAAAAAGAGCTTTTCTGAATGACAAATTTGGCATGACCAGGTAGGTTAAAATTACCATTCTACATCATTATCTGTTGGATTTTCTGCATTTAGAGCAAAGAAGAAACCTGCTGTAGGCCTTAGTCTATGTGCTTTTCTGATTATGGATGATTACATTTATCTAGGAACTGTCA
Organism: Ellobius talpinus; assembly: GCA_001685095.1. Classification (NCBI taxonomy): domain Eukaryota; kingdom Metazoa; phylum Chordata; class Mammalia; order Rodentia; family Cricetidae; genus Ellobius; species Ellobius talpinus. The sequence goes on along the minus strand of LOJH01000034.1, from coordinate 26,016 downwards.
TGCTTTATAAAGGATGAAAAAATGCTTCAGGGAGGGAAAACTAATAAACTTCCTCACTCAGAGATTGGTAGGCCTAGCTCTAGTACTTTAGATTTCAATAGGACAGCCCCGTCCTTGGATGAAAAATGCTGACTGGTGTGTTCTGGGAATCTTGGCTCACCTCGCGGCCACTCAACACCGTGCCCTGGCTGTGTGCCCAGCTCTTGTGGGAAGGAGTTACCATGAGTGCTTTTGTCGACTTACTCTGAAGTTTTTACCGAGAAAGCACCATGTGCTAGCGTATCACAGGAAATAGGGCTTTCCCTCTATAACCACCTAAATCAAACCTCATTTCCATTTGCAATCCTTTACTGGCCTTTTTGCTTTCCTATAATCTCCACACCCACAGAAGAGTTCCCTGGGGCACTTAAGGAGGGCAGGGCACACATGGCTTTCTTATAGTGTGGAGGTACCCACGTGTGTGCCCCTTTCAGTGGGAATGGGGTAAAGGGCTGTGCTGTGGAAGAATCTTCAAGGATGTGGGTAAAAAACGAAGGAACAATAAACAAGAGAAAGGGAAGGAAGAGCAAAGAAACTCTCCTCTCTCCTGCAGGGAACTGAAATCCAACAACTGACTAACACGGAGCAGGTGGAGCAATGGCCTCATCTTGTCAGCACACAGGGAAGGGTACCGTGGGTGGTTCAGCAGGGTGTTCTCAGAAGACATTTCAAATTACTGGTAAGGGTTTCTTTAGTCCCCCCACCATCCCTTAATAGCTCAGTTAAGGCATTAGCCTTTCTCTTTTGAAACCGGCTTTGGAAAAAAATTGGGAAGAATGAGAAATTGGAATGATGCCTGAATCCACTTTGTTGACTCCTTCAGGGATACTATCTGATACGTAAGAAAAATTCCCATTTTCAGAAAGGGCTCCAACACAATGATTACCAAGTTGTAGTTTTCCCTACTGACTATCATTCTCAGAAGGGGTTAGCCTCCTTAACAAAGTAAATGATCTCTTAGAGTTACTTAAACATGTGGCCAATGTGGTTCAAATTTTTAAGATTTGAAAATTATCATAAAAGAATCAAATCCTTGTCTTAATTAGCACTGCTGAGGTCACGAGAGATGTGATTATCATTCAGTTCCCTATTCACAAGATGGCTTGGAAAGTGCCATTTAGCAACAATAGAGCTTGGATGATTAAATAAATTGATATATCTTTGTGTCAAAATTTAGTTAAAATAGGATTTTATTGAATTTTCACCAGTAAGGTTTTTTCTTGTTTGAAATTGATCATTGCTTCTTAGGGCTTTTTGTTGTTTTATATTTATTTATTAATTTTCATCTCAGGCAACGGGGACCAATTTTTTTTCTTAGCCCATCTCACAACTTGGAAGCCCAGTTGGTGATCAATGAGTCTGGGGAGCAGAAGCAAGGCAATGGGGTTCATACATTTGGCATTTAAAGACATAAGAGAAAAAGGAAAACGGCAAACGAAGAGAAGGGAGACAAGGGAGCCAGAGAAGAACGAAAGAATGAAGCAAAGAAGGAAGCACAGAGAGAAGAAAAGAGTGTTTTACGTAAAAGAGGAGAAGAAGGGATAATTTTAGCTGTCGGGGCTTCCATGGGAATGCCAACTATGACAGTTGAGACACTGCTCCTTCACCTCTGAGCAAGGAGAGAGCAGCACTGTGCTATTTTTAACAGAGGTCATTAGGGAGTCATGCCTAGACATCAGGTGCTTCTTGGGGTGGTTCCAACCCAAGTGACATTTGTGCAGAGCTCTGAGCATGGCTTGCCATTCAGTGGCCAGCTAGCCAGCTGAACTGGGGAATGGCGAAATCTCATCTTACCTTCCTGACAAAGCAGCACTTCCATTAAAAATAAAGGGCATTCAGCTATTAATTTCTGCTAACTCAGTCTGGCTGATGGAGCACACGCATGTGCAGTTTTATGTCTATTTTAGGGTATGGGTGTGAGGCCCTTAGACATCTCTGGTTGGCTTCGAACTCTCTGTATCCATGCCACTCTCTCTGTTCTGTCTCCCTTATTCGTCTTTTTCTCCTGACAAACCATCTGAGGGGAACACAGCTGGTGGGGGATCGATTCTAACAGGCCAGAGTAGACAAAGTAGGGAAAGAACTTGTAAAAGCCTCTTCCTTCTTAATAGTTAATCTTTGTCCTGAAAGAGAATATCTGAGTGTCTTTAAATATTAGGCATTACTATTTGAATGCTTTGGCTTTCTTAGAAAAGAATTCAAACTCTCCTTTGCTTCCTTATAACTTCTCGTCTTCCCAGGGTTTCAGAAATTACTAGGGAAAGAAAACTCTCATTTACATCTAGTTTCTCATGTCTTGTGGGTCCCAGGAAATCAAGCAGCATGCAATATATTACTATAAATGATCAAATATTTGTTGATTTATTTAAATGAATTATTTCATCACATTTAGTGCAGTTTCCTCTATCTGTTGGATTGTTGCTGGCTTAAAGGCATGTTCTTATCTATCTATCTATCTATCTATCTATCTATCTATCTATCTATCTA
>LOJH01000034.1:3548-15815 GCA_001685095.1 Ellobius talpinus | reverse complement strand
CTATCTATCTATCTATCTATCTATCTATCTATCTATCATCATCATCTATCTATCCATCCACCTATCTATCTATATGTACTTATATTCTTCCCTCCCTTCCTCCCTGTCACTCTCCTTCCTCTACTTCTTTCTTTTCTTTCTCTGAGAAAAAGATGCCATGGTAAGCACAGTACCAAAATGGACATAAAGTTTGGTGTGTGTGTGTGTGTGTGTCTGTGTGTGTGTATGTGTGTGTCTGTGTGTGTCTGTGTGTGTGTGAAATGGTAGATACTCCCTTATGGCATAGAAATCTAATGGATTTCTAAGCCAGTATATGCTAAGGATATACTGATGTATACTACCATGGAGGCTTCCAGTTGTTTAGGATTTCAAATGGTCCCATTCATCAGCAATCCTGTTTGAACACGAATATAGCCCATTAAGAAATGTTGGAGTAAGGCTTGGATGCTCATGAGCTCTCATCAGGGATGCCTAAAATGCAGTGCCAATGGACTAAAAATGTGAGGCAGAAATAGAAAATAATGTTGTGGTGAAAATGTTTACAGTTTGGTAGAATGATGCTTGTGTCTTCAACACAGTAAGTCATGAATGTTTTCCATTCAATCTTCACTACTTATAATGTAAAGGGAAAGGTACCTATTTGTTTAAAAATGGCTATTTTCAGTCTTCTATTCTCATCTGCTCTGCTTCCTTTGATATTTGGTCCAGTTATTCATCCTGTCCCCACCCTTTAGGACTGACTCCAAGTGGGTTTCCCATCTATTATAAATCCAATATTATAACTATCAAAATTAATTCTTCTGCATTCAGAACTCCTTCCACTGATCTTTTCTCCTGACATTTAACAATTACTAATTCTTATTTCTTTTACATACATATCCCTTGGAAGACAAACCCTTCAGGTAAAGATCCTGTGATGTGTGTATTTCTCATCAGGAGCTAACAACACCTATTTCAAAAGCACCCACCTTCACCACCACCTGTGAAATCAACTTACTCTAGAAAAGTTATTTTCTCTTCATCAGCAATCCTGTTTGAACACGAGTATAGCCCATTAAGAAATGTTGGAGTAAGGCTTGGATGCTCATGGGCTCTCATCAGGGATGCCTAAAATGCAGTGCCAATGGACTACAAATGTGAGGCAGAAATAGAAAATAATGTTGTGGTGAAAATGTTTACAGTTTGGTAGAATGATTCTTGTGTCTTCAACACAGTAAGTCATGAATGTTTTCCAGAGCATTTGGTTCAGATCAAAGAACCAAGGCTTGAGAAAATAGCTCATGTTATACAGTCAAGGCAGACAAGGCTCAGCATCTAGTTAGGGAACTCATAAAAATCGGCACCCTATGGAGACCTTGGTCATATTTAAGGAAATTTCTGCTTTGTTGAACCCTTCTGTGTTGGCAAGCTGGGTGATTTGTAGGAATAGAATGGAAGGGAAAACTAAGGGGCATTCAGTGGCCACATCATTTTATTTTTGGTTGCCATGTTGATGCTCCGATTAAGATGTTATTATACAAGGCAGACAGACATGCAAATGTGGTCCAAGTTACTTTTTCATATTCAAATTTTCTTCCAAAGGATAGTACATATAGCAGTGCCATACTTTTTATATGGCATTTATCTATAGAAAAAGATGGAAGATTACAGAATAAGATAAAAAGGTAGTCAACCCATAGCAACATCCCTGGTAATCTTCTCCAACTTAGAAATATTCAAGAGGTTTTATAAAAGGCTTACAACTGACTATTCCATGATGTTAATGTAGATTTCTATTATAGAAAACATATCAAGAATTGTTCACAGGTTTTTTGTTATGACTAATGACCTAAGGGAATTCTTTATTTGATGGTGTAAATTAATGTACATCATTATGTATAGATGCCACTTTCTTTTTAAGCTAACACTGTAGAGGCATCACTAAAGACACTTACCTTTACAGAGATAATTGTACTAACCTTTTAAATGAACATATGCCTACACCAGAGCTTGCACCTGTCATTGTCATCTTGGAAACAGGTTCAAAATATGAGCTGTTTTCCTTTTATTGAGCCAGTATAGTTTCCCAGATGAATTTTAATGGCATTGTGAAAGGGAAAAAGGATTCTATGGAGACTTCTAAATTATTCAGTGAGGTTTTCTCGACTTCAATCAACTAAGGCCACACACACAATGATGAGATTCACTTGAGAAGGAGATGACAGCCAGACAATGTCAATATGTAAAATGGGACACAAAGTAGGTGTATCTGAAGATAAACAAAACACCCTACTGCTGGTTCTGTTGTGTTTGTCATTGGCATCTCTAGTTTCCAATCACTATTTCTCTTTTTTTATAGAAGAATACTTGGAGCATTATCTGTCCTCATGATGCACAGTAAGATCATGGAGTTATCTGGAGATTGTTCTTCATTTCTATTGTTTGGCTTGCTATTGATACCAGGTAAGAAGACCTAGTATTTCCAGTGCTATGATACAGAATATATTCTAATTCTCCTTTTTGCATATTCAGAAGTTAACACCTGGAAAAAATTAAGTGCTTTGTTCCAGTAAATGTGCAACAAATACATCTTTAGGCTGGACTCAACCTGAGGATCCTGTCCCTTCTTCTTGCCCACAGTTCCTGTGCTAAGTTCTAAAAGACAGTCCTATCAATGATGGTTTAAGCTGGTCTAGGCTTCATGTGGGTGGGGGGGAGAAAATAAACTTTGGTTTTAAATTCTGAGCCTTTATTGCATTCTTTGTCTTCCCAGGAGTCAAGTCTAATTTACTAAATGTAATTAAATTTTGATAACTTTCTTAAAGGGTGTATCTCTTCAATCAGTATATTATAGGTCGTGTGTAGAATACTACTTCTCTCTATAGAACTAATATCTATCTGCATCTATATATATAGATGTATGCATACATATAGTGTGTGTTCCTTCATGACTTTATATATACCACATATTTACAGGTTCCTGAAGAGGTCAAAAGTGATCATCAGGCTTTTAGGAACTGAAATTACAGACAGTTGTGAGCCCTGGGTGTTGGGGCCGGGAATTGCTGAGTGCTGAGGAGTGCTGAGCATGAGCTGGGGTCCTTCCCAAGGGCCAGTAAACTCTTTTCACATTTGATCCATCTCTCCAGCCCCATAAACTAATATCTTAATGTAACAGGCAGAAAGGTTTTCTTTATTCATAGTGAAATATGGCTTTACCTCCTCTGTGAAGTCATGTGAATTGAGTGTCACAAGCCCACAATGACGCCAACTATGAAAGCAGTGCTTTTTTTCCTAGTCCAAAGCCTGCGAAACATCTCTATGGAAACCTACAAACACTATCTGGTGATAGATTTTTGATGTATCATATAATTTTGAACACACAGTTAAAGAATCATAGTTAAAAAGCAAGTAGGAAATGGATATCTCTAGATATAGTGAGTGTCTGTTATGTAACTCTTGATGAGACTGATGGTGGGGCAGGCTCTGTGCCCAGGCAGGTCTCTGGCCAAGCAGAGGATTCCCCAGGTCCAGGGAAGCCCCTGAGATGCTGTGTCATATGGTGATGATAGGAGGAAAATCCTCTTTACTGTTCAGGGTGTCATTGCTTTGGCGTTCTCTTGGTTTAGCTTTTTGGCACTTGAACTGGCCCAGTATGAAACTGCAGCTGGAAAGTATCAGTGTTTGGATTGGTTAAGAGCAGTTTTTGAATCACATTGCACTGCAGTTTGGGAGTAGAAAAAGCTTCCTGCTATATCCAGCAAGTTCCAGAGAGAACATCTTCCCATCGGTCATGTGTTTGTACATGAGTGTACAGAAAAACACATTCAAATAAATTCACATGAATGTAAATTAATTGAGCAAGGAGATATAAATCTTATTGCTATAATAATTCATTCTATATTCACTTAGCAGTCATGCTAGTCCTCATAGGAGTAAGAAGAGCATAATTTGAGTATGTTATAAATCTATACTACCTTAGCTCTCTTTCTTGCCCTCCTTACTTCAGAGAATTACTCCTGTGCACCCAAATTCTACAAAATCCTTTTTCTGAATATAGGGTGTGGGCATGGATCTCTCAAAGCCCAGCCTAGAGCCCAGGATAGAAATGCATGCTGATAGGACCAGACTAGGCCCTCTGAATGTGGGTGGCAGTTGAATGATTGGGGCAGACAGCAGGGCCACTGGCAGTGGGACCAGGATTGATTCCTACTGCTTATACTGGCTCTTTGGAACCCATTCTCTCTGGAGGGATACCCTGCTCAGCCTGGTTATAGTGGGGAGAGCCTTGATCCTTCCTCAAAGCAATGTGCTAGACTTTGTTGACTCCACATGGGAAGCCTTACCCTCTCTAAGGAGTGGACGGTGGTAGGGTGGGAGAGAAGGTAGAGGAACAGGGAGGAGGGGAGGGAGTGTGTGTTATTTAGCATTTGGCATAAAATATTAAACATTGAAAATGATAAAATATCAACAACTTGCTTCTGACTTAGGGTTATCTCCCCCAAAAATAAATATATAAATCTATGATGGGCTTCTGAATTTTCAGCACAGCTATTTCTATATGTAGTGGTAGTACCATGCAACTATTTTAGGTAGTAAAACTGGTGTTGATCTTGTGATAGTGACATATATACATATATATGTATGTATACACATATACTACTCATACATATACACACATATGTATACACACATGTACACACATACACATATTTACATACATATATACACATACATATATATGAAAGAGAGATGGACCAACAGACAGGCAAAGACAGAAAATGGGCACATGGGAACACTTAGGGGAAGTGAGTCTACTAGGAATTTACTGTAATCCAGCATGAAAACATCAAAGATATCTAAGTCACTGCCTGTGTCTTTGTAAATATAAATTTGAGAAACAAAGTAAAACCTTAGGTATTTACATCTCATAAAAGCTCACTTCATCAGTTTTGGATTGCTTTGCCGAATATGTAACGTCATTACCTCCCTGGTACCCTGTGCTTCTGTCTTGTGGCATGTGCTCGGAACAGAAAGAGGCATAATTATAAATCCCCATCTACTAACAATGATAATGACTGCACCCAACAGCTCTACTTCATCGTGTGACACTCCACATAGGAAACCAATTAGTGGAGCTGCCATTCAGAGTGTTTAAAGCTTACAAATGCCAGGGAAACAGCTGCCACCAGTTCTCTGCCCTTAATACTGCTTTCAGCATCTCTCAAAGTACTGTTTAGCCATCCGGGCACAAGAAAAGCAAGGACCAGAGACTGGAAGAATCTGTGTCTATCATTAGTGTAAGAAACCAAATCAAACCAAACAACAACAACAACAACAAACCCAACAAACTTGAGCCACCCACTTTCTAGAGATTCATAAAAAGGGTGGACTGGTGGTGGTGGTGAAAAGTGGCTCAGCAGGTAAAAGCATGTTGTGTGGCAGCAGGAAGACATGAATCCAAATTCCCAGAACTCACATACATGCCCGAGTGCCTGTAGAGCCAGCAAACTTTGACTTGGAAGGAAGAGTCAGTAGAGTCCCTGGGGACACAGGGGCCATGCGGATGCAGCAGACAAACAATGAGACCTACTTCAAGGAAAGTGACAGGCCATGACTGAAAACAGGTCGGGGTGGGGAGAACTAAATTTGTGTCGCTGAGTAAATTTTTGAAGACTGGAAAGAGAACCAAGCAGCATAAAATGTCCTTTGTGCCATCTCTGCATTTACAAGAGCAAACCTAGTGATGCATGTGTTCTTTTCTTAGCTGTTGATAGTAAGAGGTAGAATTGCTCCCCTAAAGACTGGCTTTCAGCCTGAGACTCTCTTGTGAGGTGGAGACTCCTTTAAGAGGTGGAACATTGTGTGACAAAGCTAGACCCCTGGCGTCATGCTTGTGAGTGGGATGTGAGGATGTCCACCTCTTCTCATTTTCCTTTGCTTCATGGCTGTTATCACATGAGCAGCTCTTTGGCCACATGTCTCCAACCTCAGTAGATTCTTGCTATAACCTCCAAATCAACAGAACCAGCTGACCATGGGACGAAACCTTTTCTTTTTATGGTATTTCTGCCAAGGATTTTGTCAGCATGAGGAAAAGGTGACTCACAGTTACGATGACCACAGGAGACAGTGTAATTATGAGAAAACATACGTTTTTGCTTTCAAAACCACAGGATACACTGAATGCAAGGGACCACTGAATGCAAGGGAAGAGCACTACTGCTTTGAGAATCATTTCATGTCCTTCGTTTCTACATGCCGTAACTCTGATGCCTAGGATTTGAAGAAAATCCCAACCTTTTTCAATGAAGTCAATTTGACACTGCTGGGATGCGAGTGGTATTGAAGTGTTACAAATTGTCTTTATTATGGAGACACAAAGGAAATGGGATTGAACGGGAGAACACAGACTCACAGGATACAGGACAAGGTGGAAGCCAGCGTGTTCACTGCTCTGCCCTGGGGAAATGTAAACAACCGCACAAGTTTGCTTCTGCTCCACCCTCCCAAGAGAGCTAGCATGCTTCTTCTCCTGGCATCAGTCTACAGACCACGCCCTAAGGCCAGTACTCAAAAGCTATTGGCCGAAAGAATTCCCACAAAACTACCTGAATGATTTTCAATGGGAATAAAGAAAAATATTTTCTTTATATTAAGAAAGTAGTAACCTAGATTTATTTATTTATTTTTTGATTATGTGATTTCCTCAAATGCATCCTGTTAATGTGGTACCTCGGCTTTGAGAAAAGCAAACTAAGGAATGCAGTATTACATCAGCATTGTGTATTTTTGGAAATGTTGCATTTCTATTTCCTGGTGGGTTGGCCCCTGCACTTGTGACTATAGTAACAGTGGATAGACAGTTAACTCTGCAGCAAATGCCCAGCTGAGTCCCCTCCCCCATCACTAATATACACTATTCAATGTAGCAAGAATCCCATGAACTATTCTCTCTGATGGAGGAGCAACAGACAACACTTGTAACACCTCAAGGAAAATCCATATAGTAAGAGCAAAGTACAAGGGGCCTGGGTAGAATGAGGATGGCTTGTAGGCAGAATTTAGCATTTCTAGGTAATTGCCCAGGATCCTAGATTTGTGAGGGAGGCAACTCTATATCTTTTCTCTTAAAAAAGTGGAATGTTTGACTAATTTAATGGAAAGGCCCATGAAAACATTGCTGAAATCCTTACATTACAATGGTTGCGTCTACTAATCTCTCCTGGGTAGAAGTTGTGAGCTTTCCAGTCCTCCTTACTAAGGATTAGAAGATAAATAGATGTCCTAAGGGCTTAGATATTGTGGCAGGAATTGTATTAAGAAAGCACCGGTTCAGAAGATGAAGACCACACACTGATGTCATTTACTGGGCACCTACTATGCAAGCGTCTTCTCCGCACATGCCTACTGTTTCCTGAAATCTCTCAGCCATGCTAAGGGAATGAGAGCCTTTTCTACCAACCTGTGAAGTCTAGGTTGGGAGTTGTCCAGTGGTTCTTCCTGCATGATCTCACCATGAGGGAAGATGTGACTGCTTTTTCCACCTCATGGTTTCCCTGCAAATTCTGTGAAAGAATGTTGTTTTTGGAATTGAGCATGCAAGTGGTGTGCACAAACATGAAGAAAGAAAAGGAAAAAGGAAACAAACAAACAAACAAACAAAACGGTCCTAATGTAAGCACTAGTCTATTTCAGCCTGCTCGTACAATGAACAGGGTTTGTTCCAGCTCTGTTTCCAACTAGGCTTTGGTTCCATGCAGTCTCAGGGAAATGTAGAGGACCAGGTAGACAGAGAAGCACCCATGGGGGGAAATCCTGAAGTCTGGGGGCTTCTTCCTCCCAAGGAGAGTGTTGGTAGCATGGGTGGTAGGCTTATTGAACAAAGGGAAGGGGTGGCTGGGTATTGGGTCTCAGAGCAGTTCATTGTCTGGAAAGAGTCTGCTGTACATTACCAACTGATAAGGATTCTCACAAATCAATACAACTCAACACCTTATAGTCTTTAAAGGTAGCTTCTGGGCCCTGGGATGCTATAGAATCGGTCATGTTCAAGACAGGGAACCAATACCAGTGAGCAACCTGAGACAGGCTGTGATGTGAATCGTTATTGACCATAAGTAAATCAAAAGGTGAGGAATTTGGTGTAAACTGAGAAGCCTTACTGTTCCAACTGAGTCAGCCTTACAGAGAGGGCAGGTAAGAGAGCATGAGAATGCCCTGCTATTCTTGATGCTGGCTAACAGACAGTTGCTAGTGCGACCCTCAGCCCTTCAGCTTGCAGACTCCATGTCCCATCCCTCTCCCATTTCCAGCATGATCTCTGTAGTTACAAGTCCATGAATGGAGAAATATATTAAAGCCATTTTTCCTTATGACAAAATTATAGTGTAAGGTCAAATATCCACTTAGGAAGAAAACTGTATAAGCCTGCTATGAATTATGGATAGAGTGAAGCGACTCCTAACCAAGCCTGGGAAGGGGTTGTGGGGAGGAAATGTACAGAAGATGTAGCTTAAAGAATGTCAAGTAGCATATGCAGAGGAGGGACCAGCCAGAAGGACTGATAACACACAGCATTAGAACAGAGGACTGTTGCCCCATGAGCTAGTAGTTTCTCCTGTGACTTATTAAGTGATGATGGCGACTTTAGCATAGAGAATATGGCATCGTGATAAAAGTTTTAAGTATGTGCAACAAAAGTTATTTTTAAGATAAAGTTGGTCAGTAGGGTAGAATTTTCTCTGGCAGAGTGCTTAGGAGCACAATTTAGCAGACATGTAATTTTTATTTTCCTTCCCTCCCTCCTTCCTTCCTTCCTTCTCTTTCTTTTTTCCTTATTTCTCCTCTCTCTCTCTCTCTCTCTCTCTCTCTCTCTCTCTGCATGTGTGAGTGTTGTTTGTTTGTGGACACCTGCACACCACGGTACTTTTGTAGAGTTCAGAGAACAATTTGTGGGAGTCAGAGCTGGTTCTCTACTTATACCACATGTGAACTATATAGATTGAATTCAGGTATTTAGACTGAAGACTTTTACCCACTGAGCCACAATGCCAGCCCAGCAGGATTGGAATTTGACCAGGTACAATTTCACAGAGCCTGGTTTTACTGTGTATATTTGCTTGCTTCTGCCTCACAATCACCATTAATATACCAGACCCACTTGAAACACTTAATTTAGCAAAAGAAACCAAACCAAGGGAGGTATACATTTGCATTAATATTTTTCATTTCATTTCATACTGTGTACAGAGCCAACTCTTTAAAAACGCAATTACTCCCTCCGTGGACTGTATGCAAGCCTTTCACGGTATAGATTGTGACAAATATATTTTTAAAATCCCATGAGACATCATGCTTGACTTGGAGCTACAGTTGGGCCTCATATAACTATATTATTTGTCAGAAATCTATTGAATGCCTTCTAAACATTCAGGACCTGTGATTTTAATAACGATGTCACATGACCTACCTTGAAGTACTTTATAAAATACATTCCAATGAACTGTTCTTCTCTTAAAGCTGTTTCCCTAGCTTTAAGTGCTGTTGTTGTTACTTAGGCTTCAGTCTGAGTTTTAAGTTGTACATATCTAAGTTCAAATGAAATTGTGTGCCAGGAGAGGTGGCTCTCATGTTAAAAGCACTTGCTGTTCTTGCAGAGGACCAGAATTTAGTTCCCAGCACACACACTGGGCAGCTACCAACCACGTGTGAGATTCTGGATCCTCAGGATCTGAATCCCTCTTCTCGCTTCCATGGGCACCAGCACACATGCAAGCATGCACACACACACACACACACACACACACACACTATGAAATATTGAAAAATGAAGACACTTCAAACATATGATACTCATTTACACAGTTCTTACTTTAGAAATGCATTCCTTGGTCTAGGGAAATTAATTGGTAGTTTACTTAGGTGGTTCTGGAGTAAAACCCTAGTCATACAGATTAAAAAAAAGCAGACGGTGCTTCCTTAACAAGGGGGAACTGCACACCCAGGTTGGGACTGTGGCTCCTGTGCATGAATGTTTGTTTTTACTGAGCTTGCGTATGTTTTGGCTGTAGTTACATAGAGCAATTAAATTGGCCTTCCACTGATTCATTCATTGTACCTATTTCTTTCCACCAGTCCTCAAATAGTTCATTGATGTTTCTTCTTGGGTTCTCATAAGAGCTTTGGATCCCAGTAGTTGAGCTGGCACACTCTGGGTCAGCATCCTTAGGAGTCAGTCCCTCTGTACATAGTGCTTTCCTGATATGCCAGCTGAGTGTACTGTGTCTCCAGTTCTGACCTTTTCTTGGGAACAGCATTGGTCCCAAGGTAGATGGTAAACAAAGGTTGCTTTCACACTGAAGATGCTCATAGATAATCTGAATTCTTGTATAATTAAAAAAATCTTGGCTATTGTTTAGGATTTTCTGTTAGGATCCCTTAGGGACCATTTTTTTCCCATTTGTATTTAACTCCATCATTTTAAAATAGAATGATCTAATAATGTGAGTAGTCTATACAAATGTACTCTAGTTGCCAGTGTGAAACTATATACACTCTAACAAATCTCTGAGAGGTAGAGAAATAGGAGGGGGTGAGTAAGGGGCAAAGTGTGGAGAATTTTCACAACCACCACGGATTCTTCAGTCTTTCTCCACATACTCTGAAAAATAGTGTCTGAATGATGAAGACATTCAAATTGGAGGGGAAGACTAGACTACTCCTTTAGACTACTGCTATGGGAGAGTTAACCATCTTCCTGGGTAGGAGTAGAGACTTGGTACTTTGGAATCAATTCTCACCTATGTTAGGAATTTAATCCCTTGCAAACTTTGCAATCACAGGGCATTGGCTTTCTGCCACAGGGAAAGGAGTGGCAACTACCCCCAGGTCATGGAGTTACTCAAGGTGAAGGCAAGGAACTGGCTGGGGTATGTCAACTTCCTGACCAATCAGATTCCCAGTTAGGCCAAATCCAGACGTATTTTTCTCAGTTTGTCATTTGACTAGAATTGCTGAATCTAAGAATGTAGAAGAATCCTGATCTAAGAAATTTAAAAATACAGAAAAGTTGTGTCTGTGTTTGTGCACGTGTGTGTGCGTGTGCGTGCGTGTGTGTGTGTGTGTGTATGTGTGCATAGATGACTCTGAGATCTAATGTGGTTATCTAAACAAACTCCCCTGCATAATAGAGCACCAGATGGTGCTACAAAAATGAGAAAAAGAGGCTGATAGCATTTAAGTCACATGTCACATTAGCTGTATTGGCCGGAATACAAATGCATACATTTTAATCTGTTTAGCATATAGCTTTGTTTTAAATCTTTTTTGTTAGTACATTAAAGGTAAGTGCTAATAGGTCTGTAATATTTTACAGACAATTTAGATAAAATTCAAAAGTATTTACAAGAGAAAAGGAATTCTTGGCAGTTCTAGGAAAACACACACACACACACACACACACACACACACACACACACAAACCAAATGCATAGAAGCTTGATTACTTACTGCCCTGTCATCGGGCAGTCTGTACCCAGACTGTACCTCGTTTGTATGCAGGTGAAAGGTCCCTTTAAGAGACAAGCTTTGCCCACTCCCTCATGACTTCCTTTCTGCTATCTCTTCTCTCTGAGAAGGCAGTTTTCTGTCTGTCTGTCTCTCCCTGTCTCTCTCATTCTCTTTCCTTTCCATTCCCTTTATCTCAAATAAACTCCACACTCAAACTATGCCTGTATGGTGTATTTATCTGTCCCTCATCCGTGTGGTCCTCACCCTCCATGAAACCTGACAGGGTCCTACTTGTACCATTTTATGACAATGGTAATTAATTTTAATCCAGCTATTGCTCTGTACCTTGTCTTAACTTACAAAACACTCCCTTCCTTAAAATTGTTAAAGGGGCATGGTGGTTCATGTTAAAACATTCAACCAAATAGAGATTGCCAGGAAAGGTACTGCTTTGAAGTAATTATTGTGTTGAGGGTACAAATTTAATAGGGGTGAGGTTAATAGAATTTTGGAATATAGGTGTGTTAAAATTCTTCTGTAGACAATAGTGTAATAATTCAATGTGTTGGAGGCTCAGTTTCTTTATCTATTAAATGGAAATAATAAATATGTTAGAAAGAGACACTAAGACTAAAAGACGTGCTCAGCCATATTACTGCTATTATTAATGTTATTTGTAGATAATAGATTTTGTATATGTGTAAACATATACACACAGAAAGAGGGGGAGAGAGAGAGAGAGGGAGAGAGAGAGAGAGAGAGAGAGAGAGAGAGAGA
>LOJH01000033.1:84682-98423 GCA_001685095.1 Ellobius talpinus | reverse complement strand
TCTCTCTCTCTCTCTCTCTCTCTCTCTCTTTCTCTCTCTTTATTTCCAGCATTGGGGATTGAACCTTGGATCTTTTGCATGCTTGTCAAATGCTCTATCAATCACAACATTATGTCTCCTAACTTGTTTATTGCAATATTCCATGGTCCACCCTCTTTTTGCAGAGTCGTACATTAAGTAGGATTACACTGGGGACCACCAGTCCTGTGGTACTTTTACTTTAATTGGTCTATGTCTAGATATGTTTAAATGCGTAAGTGTTTACTGTTGTTTCATAATTGCTTATAGTGTCTACATAGGGACATTGTGGGCAGGCTTATAGCCTAGGAACCATAGGCTGGAGCTATGGCTTATGTGTATAGGAGGATATACCATACAGATTTGCAGCATGGGGCTACATATTATGATGCTGCCGAGACATCTTTCTCCGAGAGAACAAATAATATATGAGCCATCGCCATATGTGTTGCAGCTTGATAATTGCTGATTAGCTGTAAATGCCCTATGTGTGGCCGACATTTTGTTCATCTCTGTTCAGTGGGCCTGTGCTGTCTGCTAGCCTCTACTGTTTACAGATCTTATTGCACTGATGCTCATCATCTTCTACTTATCTCTATCCCCAGGCTTTCAAGTGACACAGGTATCCTTCCACCTTCACAGTTTTAATAAAGGTTGTGTCTTCTGGGCCTCCTTAGGAATAAGGTTTCCTGTCCTACAAAAATGGGCCCTTCTTGCACGCATGCTTCTTTAGACTTCAATGTCCTTATGGAGTCTTATCATTTACTACAGTGATCCTCGTGTCTCGACATGCAGGATTTTCCTTTGCTCAAGCTTTCAACAGCCTTTCCGATAGCCTGTTCCCCNTTCTAAATCCTGTGTCGCTGGGGCATTTCACCACAGTGAACACATCCTCAAATATATGCTTTCATTCGGTCCCCTCTTGGTCTAGCTCTCCTCAGACACCTCTCCCAGGTCACAAGGGTAGCTTGTTAGCTTGTTAGCCAGACTCTGAGACATATCGTTTCCCTTTTGCTGAAGCTGACCTAGCATTTCCTGAGTCAGGCTGTCCTGAGAGCTGACCGCAGTGATGAGTCATGAGAGGATGGTGTAAGTCCTAAGAAGGGCAAGAAATGTCATCCAAGCTGCTTGCCTCACTTGAGCCCTGTGTAACACTGTGTGTGTGTTTCTAACTCTATCTTCCATTCAATGAGAACTCACGGCTACTTGAGGCACACAGGACGCAAAGCATCATCAGGGCAGGATTCTAGCTTTGTAGCTGTCTTCACAGACACCCCATCCAATGATCAGGTCCCCTGCCCTACCAGAGCCTCAGAATTCAGGCTCCTGGAAGCCTTGTTGATAACCAAGTACTTGGGCTGCTCTTTAGCTGTGGTTGTCACCCTCCTGAAGAAGACGGAGTTTCACTTAAATGCTAACAAGGCTGTCCTCTCGCTCACACTTTGCTTTAATTTCTTGATTAATAACTTGAACATGTCATTATTTCTTAATCTATGGTGCTTAGCAACAGCCAACCAATCCCTCGGTTCTTCTGGTTGTTACTTTTTCATGTCTCTAAAACAACCAGGGTATCTTTTCAGCCGTTGCATTACCTACCATTTGTGTCTCACCTCAGTTCACCATGGGGGACGGGCACTATTAGCATTCCCAGGACATCAGGGACTCTCCTTGTCATTAGCAGCAACAGGCTTCTCACTGTAAACTAGCCGGAAAATGATCAAACTCCAGCTCCTCCACCGTTAGAATCAGCGTCCTAGGAACACTTTCTGGTGCCAGGCATCTTCAGTTGGGTTCTTCAGAGCAGACCTCGAGACAAGGATCATTCTTTAGTGGGTTTATTGGCGTGTGCTCTGAGGAAAAGGAGAGATTGGGGCGATGGAGAAAGACCCAGCAAGCGTGTACTCCAGACGGTCTTCACTGTGGTCCCACAATGTAATGGACAAATTGCACAACAGAGCCAGTGCCATACTGGGACAAAGCCTTGTCCATCAACCATACTGGCAGGTTATTGGCAGTCAGCCCTGGTTAGGGAACGGAGCTATGGCCTCCCAGATAGCTAGCAGGGCATGTCTCTGGAATGGTGATGGGATGTTTGCCATCTTTACTACTCACAGAAAACAGGAGGTGGTGGCAGCACCAACTGCAGCGTCCATCGCAACATAGCACAGATAGTATGAACTGCAAGCATCAGCAAATTCTTGGAGTTACTCTGCTACAGGAGAAATACTTTCCTGCAAGCGCTTTGGAAATTCTGAGCTATGCCAGGAAAACCAAGGTCCCCTCTAGGGTTCTTAGCCTCATTAACAAACAAGCAAACAAACAAACATACAAACAAAGGGCTTACATGGATACTGGGGGCAATTTCTTAGAGTTTCAGAAGAAGATTCCAGGGCAGGTCGTTGTTAATCTCAGCAGCTGTCCAGGGAAGGTGAGTGGGGAGAGAAAACAGCTCTGCTTTAAGACTTGTCCTTATGAGCATCCGCCACAAGGCAGGGAGCCGGACTTTAGAGAAAGAGCAAGGAAACCCACAGTACCAGAAGAAGGATATTTAGGTTATGGTTGGCATCTGAAAGAAAGAGACAGGAAAGAGAAAAAGAAAAAGAAAAATAGAAAGTTGCAGTTTTGTCAATTAGGACTCAAAAAGGAGGTCAGACCCAGTCATGGGCTACTGAACTTGTAGAGGATGTGGTAGAGGGTGGGGATTCTGGGAAAGAAAATGGTAGTGTATACTTAAAGGAATAATTATTCCACCTATGTCTTTAGCAGGCTTAAGATGAACACATCATTTTAAGGGTGGTCCCTTGGGTAGTTGACGACCCAGCTCAACTGTAACGCTGGGTCTCCAACCAGGCTTAATGGGTCCTTATTTCTGCTCTAACATGAGATCTGAGCAGGAGGTTTATGCTTACCTTTCCCTCCTTTCAGTTAAACTCGCAGTCCCTTTGCTCATGTGTCTTTCAGGCTCACCCACCATCGCGGATGAGGAACACTCCCGCAAATGAGACTGCGTCTCATCTCTTGATCGGCTGCCAATGCTTAGGGTCTCTAGATTGACAGTGTCACTCCCCACTGTGACCTTTGGGTAGGTCATTTTTTTCTCATTTGGAATATTATCATATTGAGAAATAAAATACACAGTATCTCTATTCTAATATGCGTTATTTCTGAAAGGGTTAGAGTAGGAAAGGAAAGAGAGAAGTGATGGCCCAAAAGAAACATTGAAGTAAGATTTGGTTTCCTGTTTTCCTTATTTTGGGTTTAGGAATTGGTATTTTATGATCTAGAAAAAAAAATAATTACCTTGGGTCAGGGTTTCAGGGTTGTCTGGAATAAAGCCATTGCCTCTAAAACTGAAATTACGGTGCTAGTCCTCTCTCTGTTTGCATGAACTGGGTGCACTGTTCCATAAACACATGAAAAGTGGTGGTGCATGCTCAGACGTTGACACTGAAACAAACCCATGTATTGTCACATAAATTCTGAGGCATTAGGGTGGCTTTGGAAGAACCTCATTCTCTTTCACCTTATGTTCTATTCTCCCAGACACAACCTTTAACTTTGCTTTAACTTGAAGCTCTTCCTTGCTATTTGCAGCAGAATGAACTTTTCATTTTCTCCTTCCTGACTATTAAATTGTTCCCAGAATGCTAAGTGTAGGTTGAGTCCCGGTGTGAGGATACAAATCTGAATGCTTTGTGGACTAGCAACTGAGAGTCTGTCTACCTCTGAGGGAGAGTGTTGGCAGAAATGTTTAGGCTTCTTCCTGATTCATGGAGGGTCTCTCTCCTCTAAGGAACTTCCAGCAGAAGGTCATGGTCCCTGAAGGGCTGTCCTTCAGGCCAGTGTATTAATACCATTAGGGAAATTGCTGAAAATGAAAATCATGGGGCCAGAGAGATGGCTCAGTGGTTAAGAGCAGAGTCCATGGATTCAATTCCCAGCATTCACATGGTAGCTAGCAACCATCTGTAACTCCAGAAGATCCAACACCCTCTTCTGGTCTCTTTGGGCACTGCACACACAATTAACATGTAAATTCAAGCAGGCAAAACACCCATACTCATACAATAAATATAAGTAAAATTTAAAAAATAGAAAGTTATTAGCATTGTCTCATACCTAAGCATAAATACCCATCAATAGATGAATGGATAACTGGATAGCAAGAATGGAATAGAAAATATGATACACACATAATGGGGTGATATTCAACCATAAAGAAAAAATGAAGCACTGTCATTTGTGCAGTGACATGGATGCAGAAGACAGCATGCTAAGGGAAATAAGGTAGACACAGAAAGATGAGCATTGAATGCTCCCTTTCAGATGTGGAAACTGAAAGAGAAAAAAATTGCCTTGAAAACAGCATAGTGAATATTAGTGACAGGGAAGGGAGCTGTGGAGGGAGAGAGGCAGAAGGGTGCATTGGTCTGGTCAAAGTGCACTCTGTGTCTGCAGTAATCTAAGAAATAATCTCACAAATGTGTGCACCTAGTATGTGCTGCTAAAAATAACATGCCCAGAATCCCACGGGTCTCTAAATGTGGGCTTGTGTGTACATTTTATTTGCTCTTCCTTATTTCAGGAATCCTCCCAGGTGACCCTGAGGGCTTCAAGTGTCTTTGAACCTTTGTGGAGGGAATTTCTTATCTATTATCTCTGAAACCACAGTCCTGGCCAGGGGCCATACTCCCTAGCCAGATCAAATCTTCCTATCATGCCATAGCCAGGACACCTAAACTAACTTTCCCAATGGCTTGCCCATTGGGCATAAATTCCCAGAGTTCTGTATAATTAAATACAATGATTCATGCGATATGGAAATGTATTCTAGGAGTTAAAAGCACACATCCTGTAAACTTGTCACTTAATTACATAAAGATTAAGGTTCTGCCTCTATGAAAAACTGGTAATGCTGCCCACCTTTCATGATGGTTATGCCAGATGATGCAAGTATGGCACTTAGCAAAATGCCCGACTCACTAGCAAGTCATCATCTGGCTTAATCATTACCATAGGTCCTTGCTAGGTCTCGGTGACTAGTTGATGGAGCCACCCCCCCACAGGGCATGGAGCATGCTCTACCCTAGAAATGTAGAGAAACAGCGTTAAACATTTCCTGTGTCCTTAGAATCCAGGTTAAAATGTAAGAGTTCTGCCTCCCTTCTCAGGTTTCTGTAGTCCAAATTCTATTAAGTTCTCTCTCATCTCTTAGTCCCTGATCTTACAGATTCTGGACCAAAGTATAAGTTAAGAGTTCCACACAAGGCTAGATGGTGGTGACACATGCCTTTAATCCCAGCACTTGGGAGGCAGAGGCAGGCGGATCTCTGAGTTCAAGGCCAGCCTGGTCTACAAGAGCTAGTTCCAGGGAAGGTTCCAAAGCTACAGAGAAACCCTATTTTGAAAAACAAACAAACAAAAAGAGTCCCAGACACCCACATAACACACAGATGTTTACTGTTTACAGAGTCATGGTAAAACTATCTTCATGAGGCATACTGTGTAAGCAGCACATTATCCCCCAAATCCTTATAATCTGTGAACGTGTTAACCTCCCATGCCCATATAGACTCACAGATGCAGTTGGTGGTAAACTGAGGTTGGCAGATGGCTCTGGATAACACAGTCTAATGTAATCACCAAGGTCCTTATGAGAGCACCTGGGAGAGTTGGGGAAACAGATGGGACTAAGAAAGAAAAATTATGTAAAGAGTTCCAGTGGCTTCTGAAAGCTAGGAGAAGGTTCTGGATCCCTTGAAGGAATGTACGGGGAGCCAAAGAAGACTTGAGTGAATGTAGAAACACCAAAGTCTCAAGTGAATGTGTAAAGAACCAATGAAGTCCTGAGTGAACTTGTATTGTTTGATAAGGGCACAGCCATGTCAAAGACCCAATGCCTCCGAACCATGGGAATGGCAAAGCCTTCTCCATACCAGTGAGGTCCAGAGGATGGCAAGGCCTCCCCTGGTCCAAATAGGAATGTTGACAGTGTGCACAAGTACTAGTGTAGCAAAAGATTGTCCTTGATGAGTGTGCAGGAACTAGCAACTTGAGCTTCCTACTCCCCAATGTTTACAGCCTGAGCCTGCTGCCTACAGAGGCCTCCTATAGCCCAGCCCTCCCTGTGTGCTCCACATAGTAAACACTCTGAAGTTCTGGGTTGTGACACAGTTGGGGCAGCTTCATCAGAACATGCTCAGCCTACATGACTCTCCAGCTGTTCTCCAGCTGTGTCCGTGTGCCTGCATTTTCTTCATTCTCTCGCATCTGCAGTCAGATTCCTAGCGCCAGACCACACTGGATGCGGCAGGGATGTGACCCTGCTCACCAATTTTCGACTTCTGAAACTTCAAAACTGCTCCATGATATCTGGACTCATTGTTTTAAGCTATTAAATTTGTATAGTTTATCATTGTAGCAATCAAAAAAATCAACAGTGGCCTAGGTTAATAACATTTTAAATGTGTATGGATGTGTTTTTGATGAGTTAACAGTGTCAATGATGATTGAATTTAATGATTATTTTGCCCAGAAAGATGTTTGGATGGTCAGTGATGCTTGAATGAGTAATAAAAAAAGATTATCATTTTTATTCCAGAACATGTGTTTTTCTTGCCTTCATTTCAGCGCAATCATGAATTATGTTATTAAGAAAGCATTTTTATAGACTGTTTGCTGCTTAGTTCTTCATTCCTCAGTATTTTCATTTTTGAACAATTTCTTTTCAAATAATTTCAAGTTGAAGAAATCATTCTATTGAAGCAGTAGCAACTAAACTGTCATAATTTTCAACTGTCAACACTTAAATGTATAAATAAATTATTAGTTTATGAGCCATAGCCACATTTTAAGAGACCATGAAAAACAATTATTATGAGCTCACAGAACGTTATCAAACATTTAATTTGAACATATCACACAAACACATTTTTATTTAAAAAAAACATTAAAGGAGTGTCTTAGTCAGGGTGGCTATTGCTGTGATGAAATGCCGTGACCAACGTGGCAGAAAAGGGTTTATCTGGCTTACACTTCCGTATCACTTTCACCATCCAAGGGAAGTCAGGACAAGAACTTCAACAGGGCAGGAACCTAGGGACAAGGCTGATACGGAGGCCATGGAGGGGTGCTGCTTCTTGGCTTGCTTTCCATAGCTTCGTTCAGCTTGCTGTCTTATAGAACCCAGGACCACAATGCCCATGTGGGCCCCACCCACACTGGTCTGGGCTCTCCCATCAATCACTAATTAAGAACATGTTGTAGAGGCTTGCCTGCAGCCCAGTTTTATGGAGGCATTTTCTCAGTTGAGGCTCCCTCTTCTCTGATAACCCTTGACATAAAACTAACTAGCACAACTAGTGTCTTGATAAATAGACCTATATTTCAAATCTTGGTTCCTTAGTTCTTTAAAAAATATGTTAAGATACAGTTTTAAAAATATGGGATGTTAAGATACAAAAGTAGAGGTATGATACTTAATTTTCTCTGTTTCTTGACCAGTGTGAAACTAGAGTGGAGTCTATAGTGGTCACAGGGGAGTTCTGCGTGCAATTGTGCATGAACCTTCTCCTTTATGCTCACACAATGACTGTCCACTTCCTTTTTCTAACATATGTTTTATTTTAAAGTAATTCAGTGAATAATTTTTAAAAATTAAAGCAACTTTGTATTGTTCTCTTATGGATGTGTAAGTATGTATGTATGTATGTATGTGTGATCACGTGTAGGGGTGAATGAGCACATGTGCGCATGCATGTGGCAACAACCCAGCATGTCATCCTCAAGAAGGCCATTCACCACCTTTGAAACGGAGTCTCTGATTAAACAATTAGTCTAGACATAATGACCAGCAAGCCCCAGAAATCCTCCTGTTTCTGTGTCCTCAGCCTGGGAGGATAAGGACACACTAATGTATTTGTTTAGTACGTGGATCCCAGGGGTCCAAATTGGACCCCTCTGCTTACAAGGTGATCAGTTTACTGACTGCACATTTCCCTCGCTCCTATTCTTTTAAACTAGCTAGATCTAGACTGATTCATCACGGTCACTAAAGTAACAGCAAGTCAATTCACATTGCACCCATCCATGTACACACTGAGAGCCATGAACAAGAACACAGAGACATGTAGGAAAACTTTGATTGGCACCACTGGAAGAAGAGATGTGTTATCGCACGAGGCTGCACCGCTTCTGGGTTTGTTTGTATGGTTTTGCTTCTTTCCTGAAAGGACAGATTAGAGTCGTTCATTTGTCTTTCCTCTTACCTGAGTGCTACTTTATCTATGCTTGGAAACAATGTCTGTCTCAGATGTCAGCACAGCCCATAAACCTTCCAGCAATGACATGCCATGACCTCTTGTGCTGAGGCCCAGCGTAAGCAGTTTGTGGGAAAATGTTTCCCTGGGGTGTAGAGAGTTTATGATGGTGTTCAGATGTAAAGCGTGATCCTGGGGAAAGTGTCACTCTTTTTGTAGGACCGTACTCTGTTGGCAGAAATGTGTCTGCCTCCTGTTCCCTTAAAAAGATGGTCACCACAGTAAAGGAATATTGCTACTGCAATATAATACAAAGAACGGAGTACTGTTTGGATACAACCCACACATGTGCACAAAGAATTTGAATAGTTACTTGTATAAACTGATGACATGACCCCTCCATGGTATTGTTTAGGGGAAGGTTTTTTTTGAGATATTAGAGAGTCAAACGTCAGCGGTATCTAGCGGAGTCCAGAGCAGAGAGGGAATGGGGTAGACTGAACATGGCCAGCAGACCGGACCTGGCCATGAAAGGAGCAGAGCGGCGGACGTGGGGAGGGCATGCTCATAGCATAGCCAGGATGGCAGGATTATAAGAAGAACAAGTAGCAGGGGTAGTGGTGGGGGCAGTGAGTTGGAAGGCATTTAGGGTAGGAAGGAGGGTGAGAAGGGTTAGGATGCTAGCATGGGGCTTGAAATTTGTGACAGGTACTTGTGGGGATCCTGAAGGAGCCTGGAGGCCAGCATGCACTTTGATATATTAATAGGTACCTCAGGTAACCATTAGCCCCTTATGTCGGTGATAAGGGAAATACCTCCTTCTGATAGGTGGGAATTAGCTTCTAGTCCCTGAGGGATGCTGGCCTTTACCTACCTGTCAGAAATCTTCCTATAGTTCAGTACTGCCTTTTGAAGTTTTGGGAATTGGAGTTTCCCTTGGAGCTGACGTTACCCAAATTGCACTGCAGTACTTAGATCTTGGATTCCAGACTAAGTTTGCTTCACGTTGATAGTCTGGTATACTGGCTCATCCCCTCATGAGCAGGGTTTTATACTTTTTATAGTTTAATCAGAAAGCATTTTAACTGTGTGTCTCTCAAAACTGGCTCAGGCTTGACCTCTTTTACGAAGCCCTCCTGACTCTCGTTTGAACTTTGTGTGCATAATTTTGACATTACCAGCAACGGCTGATTTAATAATTCATTGGATTACACAGTTGTCTTGAGAGTAGGAACTGTCTTGCTAATTTTGGAGGCCTAACAGAGTCCAGGGAGTGTATTTGGGGCTGAGCATGGTATGTTAGGAAAGCTCTTGATTTTAGGTAAGGAATCTGCTACTGTTGAGTAAGCAAATGTAAGCCAGAAATGTCGGAAGAGCATTCAGTTGTCATTCAAAGGCCATTCGGCTCCTGGCTCCTAGTCAATGGGGTGTCCTAAGAGGAGACCTGAAAAGATTCTACAGTTTTATTCTGTAATTTATTCATATAGGGAGCATTCCAAACTGTCAGCAGATTCGTTCTGTATTTAACCTGAAGCGGAAGCTATAAATGATGTGCTGGGCCCCAAGAGTGGAGCTGTTTTGCCACAGTAACATTCCTACTTCTGAGAGCAGTTAAGGGTTGGGAAAGACTGAATGAACTCAGCACATTCTAGAGGGCACTATTTTTAGTTTCTTGGGAACATGGTTCTGATTTAGTTTAGGAAGCAAAGGTGTTGGTTTAAGTAACATTTTGACAATGCTCTGATTACTGTTGCAAGCAGCTTTTCCATCATTCTCCTCAGGCTAAATCACTCAACCCCATGTTCTCAAAGCTGATGTAACACACGTATATTCCTGCAGGTTTGTGAACACACAAACTTGCCCACAGGTGCATGCATGGACACGGGCAAACACTACCATTATGACCGTATTTTAGATATAAATATTGGAGAAGGTACAGGTCACAATATTTTGGAGGATTTCCTCCTTGTTTCTTTCGAATAACAGCAGGTTCCCAGCAAAAGTGTGAACTGTGAGTCATTATTGGCAGAAAGTGTGGTGGAGCTTGGAGACAATGCCTTTACCTTTGTTTACACTACTGTGACATTATGTCTAACTCTTATTTTTGTCACCTTAGATATCTCCTGGCGTGCATATGCGCACAAGCTTTTATCTAAGAAGTGTTGGTGTGTCTTTTGCTGCTTCACAGGATAAACACATATTGAAGTTCATAGAAAATGCCAAGTTATTTTTCCAAGTAATTGGCAATTTCTCAACACAGTCCAGAAACTCCCATTTCTGTATGTACTCTGTCTCTTAATATTGCCAGACTTCTTAATTTTTGCTGACCTGGCCATTGTGTAATAGAATCATCTGGTGGCCGTAATTTGTGCTTGCGTACTTACTAATGAATTTCATCAGTTTTCAAAGGTTCATTTGCCATTTTTTTAAAAAAAAATTTCTATGACCAAACTATTATGGTCTTTGATTCAGATTCCCATGTATTCCTTCTTTATTAGTGATTTTCAGGCATTTAAAGAACATATTTAAAAGCTAAGATTGTTCATACGCATGTATGTAGTGAACATAACAT
Organism: Ellobius talpinus; assembly: GCA_001685095.1. Classification (NCBI taxonomy): domain Eukaryota; kingdom Metazoa; phylum Chordata; class Mammalia; order Rodentia; family Cricetidae; genus Ellobius; species Ellobius talpinus. Next base: position 87,575 of record LOJH01000033.1, on the reverse strand, counting down.
GTTCTTCACAGGCTTTTTATTCTTTTCATGGAGGAGTCAGTGAATAAAAGTCTTAGTGGATGAAGCTGTACCTTTTCAGTCTGTGTGTGGTCAACGCTTAGTGTTTCAGAAATACTGTTCAAATCTGGGTGTGAAAAATTTTATTCCATATTTCCCAAAATGTTTTGAGAGTTTAAGACTCTGCTGCTAGCCAATTCTCCACTCAAGCATTCAGTGTACCCCCTCTGCCACATAGAAGGCTTCTGGGCATCCGGCAGTCCAGTGCTGCGCCCTCTCTCCTGCCTGTTAGGCCTGTGTGTCTGTCTGTGCACAGAACTGATCATTGTGCCCCCATAAGCAGTTCCCTCACTCTGCTCTTCTCCAAATCTCAGTTCTTCTCGGTCTATTGTTGACTCTCACACAGCTTGAAATCAATTACATTTTGTGAAAACCTGTGAGGATTGTGATTCTGTGGAGTCATGGTGAAGAGCTAAAAATTTAATGGTTTTAAATCTATCCATTAGCATGTGTATCTTTACTTATTTAGCTTTGTAAAAAAATATAACTTTTACTATTATATATTAGATCCCTTTTATAACATCTGCTTCTCTACACCCTGGTTTTTACTGCTCTTTTAAGGAACAGTTTCGTACTATGGTGATAATGAAAATAAATTTGGGTTTATATTTTGATCAAATATTCATCTCCTCTTTGCTGCCTCTTTTAATTATTTACAACAATTTGTCTAAAGCTTCACTTGCATTTTAAGAAGGATATTTTTTCTGTATTAATACTTTTGTTCTTTATTTTTCTAATCTTTACTCTTTTAATTTATTTTCTTTTTTATTGCATTGGCTGAGCAATAGCATGCTTTCTTGGTACAAAAGATTGCCTCCAGTATTCAGAATTGCATCCATGGTAGGCCCTCATGACTTTCATTCACTGTTGTGTCTGTAGTCATGCTCCTCTCTCCATTTATGACTTTGTTTCTTTATGTGCTCTTTGTTTTTCACTCAATCGTGTCAGAACTTTTTATTACTCTTTCAGTGAAACTGTCTTGCCTTTGATGAGCCTCCATACCGTACCTTTGTTTTCTGCTTTATTGAATTGGTTTTTTGTCTTTATAATTCCCATTCTAGTTTATTTAGGCTAGTTAACTAACTGTTCCTTTATAAACTGTATATTAGATATTTGGCTCACGTGCACCCAGCCATCTTCCTTTTGTAATGTCTGTGTTCAAGGCCTTAACTGTCTCTTAGAGAATGACTTCCTACTATGTATCCTGCACTGTGTTTTAGTATCAATCAATTTTTAATATTTAAGATTTTTCTATCAATTTCTTTCTTTGCCTTATAAGTTACTAGAACTGTTTTTCATCTTTCAAACATAAACAAATTTTTACATTTCCCCTTATTGATTTCTACCTTGTATTCATGGTTTTAAGTAAATAAGTTCTATATTATATTTATAATTTCTATTAAGATTTGTTTATTACTACTATGAACGCCTTCAACAAATTTGTACGTGTGTGAAGATCATTTCTTTAGCTGCTTGTATAATGTAATACATGCTATTTTGTGTGTATTTTTCAATATTTCTGCTTTTTTCTTGATCAATAAATAATTGAGAGGAGTATGTTGTAATCACCATTTCTGATAACAATGACAATTTTGTAATTCTATCAGTTTTAGCTAGTAAAATTTGACATCATTTTGTTCCTTGAATGTAAGTCTATAATTATTGCATATCCTGATATATTGCTTCCATCATATACATTATACAGTAATTCTAATGATGATACTATCTTTACCTCCATTATTTCTGTTTTTCCAGCTCATAGTTTTTTTTAGAATGCTTTTGACTATGTATTTCCTTTCCAAGTTTTCATATCCTTATGCTTCAGACATGTCTGTTGACTATGGTGTAGAGCTCTAATGAATTTTTTAATCAATCTCACCATCTTCCTTTAAATACCAAACTTAATCCATTCATATTCATCATAGTTGTTGGTATCTTTGGCCTTGCTGCTAATATTACTTTTGTTATATTTTTGTCTCATTTTGTGCTTATTCCTTTCCTTTAATTTTTTAATTGATTAAACTTTCTCAGTTTTATTGTTTGCTTTTCACTGTTCTCTAGCAATTACTTATAAATAATGTCCCCTGAAAAAGCTTCAGAAGATCACACACTTTCTTGATGCATATGCAGTCTCACCTGTCTTATTTTTTAAATAATAACTATGATCTTTTGATTGATTCTGCAAGCTTACTGTGATTATTACACACATTTCTCTTGTTTGCCGACTCTTGCTTTTGTCAACTTAGATCTGTTGTGTTAGGGCCATTATTCCCACCTAAAGTGTACCTCTCAAGTTGTCTGTTAGTAAATGTTGGTCAGCTCTCTTAGTGTCCCATTCCTCCACACCCAAGTGGTAAAAATTTAGTCCCTTTTAAGAAACTGATTTTACACTGATAGAGTCCATTTGTGCTATTTTGCAACACATTAAGTCAACATGTGAGTCTGATTATTTTGACATTTAGGTTGGCAATAGTCTATTGAAGTATTTGTGAAATTAGATAGAGCCTGCATTTCAAAGTTTTTGTTAGTATGCATTGCTTGCATAAAGCAGTAAATTTCATTATGACATTTGAAATATCCATAATGTGGTTTGAACTTATTACATTATGCTTTGTTCTGCTTTCTCTGTTTTTCTCTAAAACTGAGCTTTTAAGAACTCGAGGTTTCTCTTTCTTGAAAAATTGTGATTGAGTCACAATGTTAGGATGACAGTAATTCTCCTTAACAGTTCTGGCTCCTCTCCTCTGGTTTCCATATCATTCAGAAGTTTGTTCTCTACCTTCCCACCAGTGTGTGTGTGTGTGTGTGTGTGTGTGTGTGTGTGTGTGTGTGTGTG
>LOJH01000033.1:46006-78505 GCA_001685095.1 Ellobius talpinus | reverse complement strand
GAAAGAAAGAAAGAAAGAAAGAAAGAAAGAAAGAAAGAAAGAAAGAAAGGGGAGTAGATCTACTGTTTGCAAACAAAAGGCTCCAAACTCCACTCACAAGCCTTCTGCGATTTTGAACAGTGTCCCTGGAGGCCACTAGGTGTCTCTAGAAAGCCTGAAGTTTAGAATGAAGGGGAAAAAATGCTAGTGAACAGGCCTCACACACAGAAGACACATAGCCCTCACAGTCACTCCTCACTCTGGGTGCGGCTTGGGGTTCAGGGCCGCCTGCACCTTTGCCTGTACTTAGTTTGTGCAAGGCAGTAAGCATGCGAGTGTTTGCACATGCTGTGGAGATAGCTACTGTGGTCAGGAGCACGCAGAATGCACCGTCACAGGCACTATAGACCAAATGATGCAAAGAAGAGAGACAAATGCTTTGCCCCATGAAGCTTCCCTTTGCCAAGATGGCATATGTGGAACACACCAGCCATATGGAGAAAGTTTGATGGTTTCCAGAAGAAAATAAAGCCTGCGGGTTGGAGCCTGAGGAGGGCAACTTTCTAGAGGGGTTCAGAAAGCCGCCTTTGAGCAGGTAAACACTGAGCAAAGATCTGGAAGAGGTAATTAATGAGCCACCAAGAGACTCAGGAAAGTAAAAGGGGCCAGAAATTCAAGGGCCTTGGGCTGACAACGGGGCTTGACATGTTTTCAAATCAGAGAGGAGGTCAGGACTAGCCATGCTAACTCTAGGGGTCTCTAAGTAATTCACAGTCTCGTTGAAAGATAATATTTATTATAAAATGACAAGTTTATAGCACTTCTTTAGTAGACACTCATAATTGGAATAATGATAGTAATTAGCGCTTCCTGAGTACTTGCTATCTGCTAGGTTAGACCCTACGACCTTGACAAATGAATGTAATTGCTTCCTATCATTCAGAGACACGCAACAATGAATTGGTTATGCGGTACTTCCATTTCCAAGTGCAGGTGCAGGATCGCCCAGAACTGAAAAATGCATAATCATGTGGTAGGGTTTCCTAAAATCTACAAGAGAGGTGCTATACACACTGCACCATGAAGGAGAGGCTGGATTTTATTTAGGAAGGAGGGTAGCAATGTAGGCAGAAAGAGAATCAAAGAAACAAAGACACGGGAGCTCAGAAGAGCCTGGGAGCTCAGAAAAGCATGGGAGCTCAGAAAAGCATGGGAGCTCAGAAAAGCACGAAATACCCAGGAGATGAAAATCAGCCAATTGTGACTAAATCTGTAACAGCCCATATCTTAGTACGCCCCCTTGCTTGTGTATAGGGAGGTCTGCTGTTGTAATATAAGACACATTCCTGTAGTGAAATTTCACTTGTATTTTAATAAATAAAGCTTGCCTGAAGATCATAGAGTAAAACAGCTGCCCTGGTCAGCCTTATAGATGAGGCAGTAGTGATACACACCTTTAATTCCAGTAGCCACACTAGTTTGCTGTAGAAACTGGGCCGTGCATGCCTTTAATTCCAGTGGTGCACAGCCCACTGGAATTAAATTTAATTCCAGCCCTAGAGAGGAATATAAAATGGGAGGAAACAGCTCTCAGATACAGTCTCATTCTGAAATTCCTGGAGGTAGGATTGTCATTTAGGACTGAAATAGAGGTAAGAGCCAGTGGCTGGTTGTTTTGCTTTTCTAAGACCTTCAGGTTGAACCCCAATTTCTCTGTTTTTTATTATTATTACTATTAATCGTACTACACCTTCTAGACATGCCCGGTTGGGTAGGGGTAGAACCTTGACCCAAATGCAGTAAGAAATGTTTGACTTGTGGGAGTTATCGTAAATGTTTGACTTGTGGGAGTTATCGTAAACATAGGACTTGGCTACATAGCATCCTCTCTTTCAAGTCTGTAGCAAGGATACTGGGATTTGCTAATCCATGTAGGTCCTCAGACCAAGCGGATTATCCAAAGTGGTTGTTCAAGAAGTCACCTGAGACCCTCTGGAAACTGAGGAGGGGGTATCTACTGAAATAGATGAAGCAAGTAAAGAAGGGAACAAGAAAGGAGCTCCAGTGGGTCCGAATAAAGAAACAGGCTGGAGGTTCCTAGGCTCTATCTCATTCTACTTCTTTTGGTCTCAGCCCAGCTTTTAATTGGGCTGTACATCTCTAATAAATGGCCAGGATTTAATTTGAAGCCACATAATGGGCTAGTCAACCATTTAAAGCCATATTTTAGAATATTTGCTACTATGAAAAGATATTAAGATATATTACTACTTCATTAAAACAAGCTATACAATGTTATAAGACCAGGAGGGCTAAACTTTAGGGGAGAAGCTTTGTAGCCCAGAGAGGGTAAGACATAGAGGCACCTGGAACTATAAAACTTGGGGTGTAAGCTGTGGACCCAGAGCAGGGCCAAAGGCAGCCCAGGATAAGGTATCTAGGCATGGAGAGTCATACCAGACAGTAATAGGCAGAGACCAGTCATAGGTTGTTGACCTTAGAATAGTGATTATTGTTGCAGACAGTACTGGACCCTCAGAGGAAGTTGAGAGCCAGAACTTGTGGCCATAAATATCATTCCTGCTGAGAAAAATGACATCTCAACCCTCCCACAACTTAGTCATCTCCTGAGCATCATGCAAAGAAAAGTGACTCAAATGACAACAGCTAAAATCCCCAACAAACAAACTAACTTGAGAAGTGCGTGTCCTCCAGCAAAACCAAAAGCAGCAGGAAAAACTAAGGCAAGGCTTTTCCCCAAATTACCAACCCCACAGTAATGGCTCCAATGGGAACAACCTGCAAGAACTCCCAGACAAAGAGTTCAAAATGTTTACAATTATGTTCAAGCAGCTTGAAGAAGCTGTGACTGCATTCCAAGAAAACAACAACAAAGAGCTGAATGAAATAAGCAAATCAATCTATGACATGGAAATAGAATTCAATAAAGAAATAAAATTGCTGAAGAAAGTCCAAGCTGAAATGATGTTTGAAATGAAAAACTGAACAAGCCAATCAAACTACAAGACAGCTACAAAAGCAAAAAAATAAAATAAATACCACTCCAGAGGCCCCATGCTAGCCAGTGAGCTATTAGCGGGTGATGGCTGCCGAAGAAGGAAGAGTCATTTTTCTTTGGGAGACCGCAAGTGCTCCTGTAGATGGCCCCACAACGTTGTGCATATGGACAGCCCTGACTGGACTCAGTGGTGATTAGTTTTTAAAAAAATGGACATGAAGTTGAGAGGGAGACATGTTGGGGTGTCTGGACAGAGCTAGAGGGTGGGAGTTGTGTGGATGATAAAAATACTTTGTATACATCTATGACATTTCTGAAGAATTAAAAAGAAAATCCTAAGTTTTAAATTTAGAGTGTTGTGAAACCAGAACAACTCTCTGTATAAAATGGCAAGACTTTATTGAAATATTGATGGATACTTGATATTTATGAAGAAATGGGTTAGTGAATAAAGATTTTGTACATTATTAAGGTTAGAAAATGATAATGTAGGGCTGGAGAGATGACCCAGAGGTTAAGAACACTTGTACCTCTTGCAAAGGACCTGGGTTCAGTTCCCAACATCCACTTAGTGGCTCACAACAATCTGTGAGTCGAGTTCCAGTGGCTCCCATGTCCTCTTCTACCTTCTAAGGGCACCAGATACATACATGGTACACATAGATAAACACAGGCAAAACCCTCACAATCATAAACTAGAAAAATATAAAATGTTTTTAAATGTACTTGAATGGATTGTGTATGTTAGATACAAGAGTAGAAAAATATGGTCTGTTAATAGTTGTTATGCAGGGTGCTTGTGCCTGAGTTGAATGACTGAAGTTATGTTCTACATTGCCCATTGTGTTCTTTTGGTCTTAAGAACTTTCTGGATTTTCAAGGGACTGTTTTACATACCTTTCTACAAAATTGTGGGCCTACGTGCTGTATTTGTGGAACATAGAAGTTAGAAGTTCTTATATTTTTATGTAGGGATAGGCTTTGGAAAGGTGAGCGGGGAAAACCTGGAGGAAAGAGAACAGCCTGGGCAACCATGAACTGATGGCCTGCTCGGAGAGCGAGGGTATCATATCCCTCTGTGGAGAAGGGAGGACAAAGATTTGACTGTCTGATTAATTAGAATTCAGCTTTGCCAAATCTGTGGCTACCAGACCTAAGAGAGATTGGCGCAGGATTCTTTTCTCAAAGAGCCACAAAGGACATACTGTTGTCAGAATAAACCCAGTACAGGGGGATGGCTCCTTGGAATAAACACAGACACATTTTATAAAGAGCAAATCACATTAGCCGCTTTCATAGGCTTAAAAACCAAAGAGGGGCGAACAGTTCTGAGGACGTTATCAGGTCTTCTTTTCTTTACATTTTTATTTTAAGTGAATGCCTCTTTCTCCCACAAGTATACAACTTAATGTTTTTAAACAGTTTATCTGGCAAGAAAAATTCTAATAATAAAAATTGTGAATTATGATGGTTCCCATTTAGTAGATCAAGCTTTCCACAAACTCATTTCCACGAGGCAACAATTATATCTTCTGTACTTGTGACTTCCAGTGTTTGGCACAGTTCCTGGCACAGCAGTCATTTATCAGGTGTGTGCACACTTGTTAGGGATAGAACTTTTCTTGCCTGGGAGTCTCTGGTGTTTGCTTGTGGACAGAATGACCTGATGGAATGAAAAATGACTGAGAGACTGGTGATATGGGCTCTAGCCACAGTTGTTCTGTTGACAATGTGTGGCTTCTCCATCATGTGGCTCCGTTTACACACTTTAAAAAACTTATTTATTTGTTTGTGTTTATTATTTGTTTGTTACTTTATTTATTGTGTGTACACGCATGCCATGGCACACGGGTAAGGGATTGAAGACAACCTTGGGGAATTGTTTTTCTTCTTCTATAATGTGGAATCCCTGGGATTGAACTCGGATCATTGGGCTTGAGAGCAAGCACCTTTACCCATTGAGCCATCTTGCCAGCCCATTTACACGTTTTACAAGAGACATCAGACTAAGACAACTCCAATAGGCATTTCTCTCAGACCAACAAGAAGTACATTTCCAAGGGGTCCCTCATGGCTTCTTTTCTTCTTCTCTTCTAACTCCAAAAGCTCATTTGTTTATTAAGGTATTGCACAGAGGATTATTGAATGTCTGCTTTGTATGTCCAGCATTGTTCTATGTCACTGGCAATAGGTCAACACATAAGGTAAATACAGACATGAACTTGGAGTTCTGTCATCCAATGAGGGAGTTATGATCCTTCTTCTCGGTTGCATACACACACACACACAGAGACACAAACATGCTCACACAAATGCATGCCTCTGTTTTTGACTCTCTGTCTCTGTTTCTCTCTCTCTGTCTCTCTCTCTCACACACACAGGCACACACACACCCACACAAATGCATGCCTTTGTCTTTGATTCTATCTCTCTCTCTCACACACACAGGCATACACACACACACACACTTGCTCACACAAATGCATACTTCTGTCTTTGATTCTGTCTCTATCTCTTTCTCACACACAGGCATACATGCAGTTTTACTCATTACCTAGAATAAGATCTTTGAGGTATTGGAAGTTGCTCTTGTTAGAGAAGACACTTGTCACCATTGAGCATTCTTAGATGTGACAGTGGGATTTAAAATGATTGAAGTAAAAATTTAAAAAATTTGCATTTCTTTGTTGTTTTGGTTTGAGTGTGAAATATTCATCACAGACTCTGGAATTGACTATTGGTCCTGTTATCACTGATTTGGGAGATTGCAGATGCTTTGGGAGGTGCTCACTAGATGGAGGAAGAGGTGATAATTAGCATTAAAAACACACTTGTAGTTTTTAAATGATATGAAATTGGTTGATTTTCCCCAAAATTTTATTGGCATTGTAAATAGATTTTACATTACATTTTAGATATTTACTTAACATTCTGTTTATACATCATATTTTATAAACAATCAGAATTTTAGTATATCAGAGTACACTGACATTTGAAAGAATTTTTTGGTAACATATGAGCCAGATTTGATGCAGTTATTACTCAACATATATTTACTTTTTATGTGGTATTTTTAAATGCTAATCATCACCACTTTTTAATTCAAAGAAGATAATTATATGAACATATTTATAGTTGGAGTTTGTCTTAGCATGGCTGCTTTTATTGCATTGATCTTATCTTGTGGACAAGAGATAATATATTCAAATGCCCCCATCTAGTTTTATCTGAGCAAAGTCTCCAAAGACTGGTATACATTAGCCATACTTTCAGTTTTGAATGAGTGAGTTTATTAAACAATTATCAAGCCAGAGTTAAAAAATATGTAACAAATAGATGGATGAATGGATAGATAGATATAAAAAAATCATCAAATTGGTTGCTCAAAACGTCCAAAGGAAGTCAATTAGGGTAGTTCTATTGAGGTGGTCAACTAGAGTTCCTAATGGGGAGATTACTGAGCAGAGCAAATACCCCTTTTTGTGAGACTTCCAAATTAAAAAAAATAGCAACAGAGATAATGTCACAAAAATTTGTTGCTTACAACATCCAAGATAAACCTACAGGCTAGGTTCCTGGGTACACGCTTTCTGCATGGCTGAGCTAGTTCCCCATGGTGGTCCTCTGGGCGCTCCTTCCCACTGCAGGCATCACTGTGTGGGATTAAACAATCGTGACCTCTGTTGGAAATGAGTCCCCATCTAGTGGTCCTCAAGGACACAACGCTTTAATCTGTGACTATTTGCTGTTCTCTTCCCTTCCTTTCACAGAGTTGGGGAGGAACAGCCTATTACTAGACCCATGAGCCTTGGAAGACAATTTGACCCAAACGTGTTTGGAATTGAAAAGGCAGGCTGTCCTCCCCCACTTCCAGAGCCAGCTTCTCAGTGATATCAAACAATACGGGACAATTTACCTATAGAGAAAACCTTACGATGTTCTCTCTTCTTGGTACATATGGATAAGGGAGCGGTTTGTGATGCTAAAGCAAACAATTCCAGTCCCCAAAACACTTTAGACACTGTATATTTCTTCTTGCTCTCACTATACATTCTTCTTGAGTATGCATGACACAGAACAAAAAAGTAGGCCTTATTTATATATGTTAATATGTAATGTAATATAATTACTGCGTGATAAAGGTACCAATTTTGTACAATGGAAATACAAAAAGGTTGTGGAAAAGCAACCTTAGGTATCAGTGGATTCTTCCAAGAGTAGGAGATCAATGACACTGGACTGAGGAAGAATTTATTATTGTGAAACAGAAGAGAGCAATGCAAATGTACCAGCAAGCATAAGTGGTTAAATGCACAAAGGACTGAATGTGCTGTTGTTTAATGTGTGCACTGGGGGCTGTTTATAGAAAGGTTATACAATACATATGTTTGCACACTTGTATTCATGTAATCACTCATAGTATCTGCTATAAGCTGTTTATATAAGGGGACTAGAGAAATGGTAGGAAATGACATGGGAAAAAAAAGATTGTGAACCTGAAAGAATAGATCTTTGGCTCATATGATCATTGTCAAGTTAGAGGGAGGGAGAGAGGGAAAGGGAAGGGAGTTAAAGAGCTTCTAAAGAGGCATTAGGTAAAAGACTGCAACTTACCTTATGGGTCACTGAGGTCAGTGAGGCTCACAAAACAGGAGGCTCGCATGGTCAGACAGGTACTCAGGGAGATGGGGAAAGAGGGGGAAGTAAAATCTGAGATCTGGAAGCATTCTAAGTTAAGTCTGCCATGTTCAGCTTAATTCCCCAATGGATAACATCTGGGCAACTGATATAGGTGGCTTGTTCTTTAATTCATAGCTCGGTAACTATGTACTTGTAAGATGGCATCTGTCTCTTTAGTGGTTTAATTGCTTTTTCCACATAAAACATCACCATCATACTGTCTTACTGTCTTTGAATTTATTTGAAAGCAGCAGACTTGTTGCCCATAGTCACGCCTCTCTCAGCTAGGAAATGCGATGCAGTGTGAAGCACCTATTCAGATTTTTCTTGTGCTAAATAGTACTGTGCATACTGGGGTGATGCCAAGGGTACTGTTTCCTGCAGAATCTTCTGTGACCCGAATCATTGGTTAGTGAACATAGAGAGTCATTCTACCTGTGAAGCCTGGGCACAGTTTGAAGAATGCTGTGCAGCTGAAGTGATATGAAGGTGCTGAGACTGGTATGTGGTCCGACTGTTGCATGATTGTAGCATGATCAATAAAAACCTAGAGACAGATATTGAGGTTCAAACAAACCAAAAGGTCAAAAAAGCGAAACAGCCAGCCACTAGCTCTTCTCTCAGTCCAAAACAGCGATTCTGCCTCCAGGAATCCCAGAATGAGATTGTGTCTGAGAGTTGTCTCCTCCCGTCTAATATTCCTCTCTAGGGCTGGGATTAAAGGCGTGCACCACTACCGCCTAGTTTCTAAGGCAAACAGTGTGGCTACTGGGATTAAAGGTGTGTGCCACCACTGTAAGACTGGCCAGTGGGGCTGTTTTACTCTCTGATCTTCAGGCTAACTTTTCATTAAAATACAAATGAAATATCACTACACATGATGGTCTTAGACAGTGCTCAACGAGGATGCTGTTTGCAGCAGCACCACTTTTTGAAAAAATAAACCATGAACTGCAATTAATTATTAGCACCCAATTTGATTAACTCTTTAGATTATCTTGCCAGCAGACATATTGCTATAGCCCTATAATTAAAACAATTTGAAATTTGAGAGGATTCTGAACTGAGCATTGCTATGAATAACAAAACAAGGTAGGTTGGAGTTTCTTTTTCCTTCCTTTGTGCTTCCAAATGTCAGGTCTTAGAGCTTAGAGACATTTGTTAGGAAATGTCCTTTGTTAGGAAACCATGCTTGTTTGGTTGGTTACATTGAGAAGAGGCTCTATTTGACTTATTAGTTTATTATACTGTGCTTTTTGGGTTGTTCTGTCTCTTTTTTTTATAGATACGGCTACTTTTGAAGTTTCTTGAGCCTCCATTTACATCTGTGTTTAGAGGCAGATGTGTGGTCGGATGGCTATTTGTTCTAGATACCAATTTATCACATAGATAACCAGTCTCCCAAAGGTCAGGAGATCATTCCTTCAGTGAGTGACCCACTAAACAGGCTCATTCAGTTCTCAGGCTTGCTATTTTCTTAGTATTGCTGATTATGACTTATCATTTGGGTCATATATCTGTTGGAACTGCTAAATTCCTTTAAAATTCACCTGTCTTAGCCTTTAGAATCAGGCTTATTTTTCCCAACAGCTTTTCATGATTTTAGTTATTTGGAGACAGCTGTGGTGAAGTTGAATGCTTCCCCATAGAAGGATAATGTATAATGTAGATCAGTCACTCTGGTGTGGAAGTGGCTTTGGCCAAGAGGTTTAATGTGGAATGTGTGAGAGACAGAATCATTCTGAAGCTTGTGACTCTTTACTGAAAAATGGACTAAGAGTTGAAGAAACGTTTGGAGGGGATTTTATCCTGTGCCATGTGCTCTGACTTAATGTCTCTGCATGGCTATTTGGGGAATTAGTTTCATTTCTCCCCTTTCTTAGAGGCAGCGGTCCTCTAAATCCGCTGCTCTCACCCTTCCTAACGCTGTGTGTGGTAACCCCCAACCATAAAATCATTTTGTTGTTACTTCAAAACTGTAATTTTGATGAGCAGTGGTGGCACACGCCATTAATCCCAGCACTCAGGAGGCAGAGGCAGGAGGATCTCTGTGAGTTCGAGGCCAGCTTTTTACAGAGCTAGTTCCAGGATAGCTAGGGCTGTCACACGGAGAAACCCTGTCTCGAAAAACCAAACCAACCAACCAACCAAACAAACAAAAACAAACGAAAACCCCTGTAGTTTGGTGCTGTTATGAATCGTAGTGTAAACAGCTGTGTTTCCCGGTGGTCTTAGTCGATCCCTGTGGAAGGGTCATTTGATCTTCAAAGGGGTTGCAACCCACAGGTTGAGAACCACTGAATAAAAACCCATCTTTTTAGTAGAGAGGAGAAGATTTCTAAAGCAATCGTGGTATGCAACATGCATTGTTGCCTTAGAAGAATCTGGATTAGTGACAGCTGTGTCTTAAACATCCTTCAGATCATACTCAAGTGGCATTGCAGGAGCAAAGTGCTGTGTTGCTCATGATCTTCTGTGTCTTATCAGGAGAACCACTGGCCAACGCTGAGCATTAGCGAGTTGACAACAGAAGGGGATAAAATCTCAGCCCCTGTGCCCTTTCCCCATTAACTGGATGTTACCCAGAAACATTCCTTAATGGATTCCCATTTGCACAGGGCTGAATGAAAAGGAAACGGTGGCAGAGAGAGGCAGCCATTCACAGGCAGTTCCAAATATATGTAGATTTCCTAGGTTCGTCAAACTCAGTGACAAGCCATATACTTACATACGCTCTTCCAGACAGCACTTGGCTTACAGGGGTCATGTACTAGTTGGAGAAAGGATTTACCGGTGACATGGATGGATTCAGTGAAAACCTCCAGTTCTTACTAGCTTTGGGGCTTGAATCTCAGAGCCAGAGAGCTAAGTGTTCAGTGGGAGGTGAAACCGTGCTCTGTGCGAGATTAGTATATTTCAGAAGCTGCTGGAGCATGGCAGACTCCCTGGAACTGGCAGTTTGTGGCTGTTCTCAATTCATTTTTAACATATTGCTGTCCTGTTATGAGTAAAAGATTGCAGAAAGTTATGGTGGAAGGATCTCTGAGATTTAAGATGTCTGAGATGACCACAGTTTGATTAAGGAAACAACTTAATCACAGAGCAAGTGGATGTGACCAGTCCCACACAAAACATATAAAACAATGTAGTACCTGCAGAAGGAAGGCATTTAGAGAGGAGAGATTTATGCCACCCAGATGAAAATTCTAGATCATTTTTTGTCCACGATTCTAATCTTTCTTTAGAGAGCTCCTTCCCAGAAGTTTCCGTAACAAGATGCTTTTAATGAACGCTAAGATGTTCTAGAGAATCTGCCCTGGTAACGGTGGCATATACAACAACAATATGCAGAGCTGTACATGCGATTATCACAAGTTGCTTGAACATAATTCCATATTAAGGTCTCACTAATATTTCCAACAAGCCACTAAACACTAAAACTACATCTTTAAGTTAGCTTCTTGCATAGAAAATAAACATATGTTAACACGACCATAGTGGGCCATGTGGCTTTGGTGCCACCATTAATTTCCATCGTAATCACTGGTCACGATATTTATTTTGCCGCCCCACAAACATTATCTCCATTTCAGAACAGCCTAAGAGGAGAGGCACCATTTAGTTCTTGACTAGATCAAATTGGCCTGTGGGCATGTCCGTGGGAGATAATTGTGCTGATAATTAATTGATGTAAGAGGGCTCAGCCAATGGTGGGCAGCACCACTCTCTAGGCAGGTGGTCTTAAGCTATATAAGGAGGCTAGCCGAGGATAAGTTTACAACTCATAAAGCAGCATTGCTTCTTGGTTTCTGTTGACTTTCCTTGGCTCTGAGTGAGTTTCTTGGTCAGTGGTAATGCTGTGTAGAACACCAAATCATTATCTCCATGTTTCAAAACCAATTATTTCACTTGGCAGGAGATGACACCCATTTTCTCATCTTCAGTTTTGCGTTTGAAAAAGTCCATGTCCACTGTGTAACTGAAGTTACCTTTAGCCCAATGAGTCTACATTTAGGAATCGTAACCATCTCCTTTCAGTGGTTGTGTATTTCTCTCCTTCATTCATTATACACTGGAATTTCGTAAACTCAATGCTGGAAGCATCGTGTGGTGCACTGCTTCACAGATATTGCATCTACCAGAGGGACATGAAAGCTTATCAGAAACAAAAACTTCTAGATCCCCTCTTCCACTTTTGGATGTACAAGGCAGCACACTTTAAGGTTGAGCTGAGAATAACTAGGGAAATAGAGCTCCAAGTGCCAGCCATAGAGTAACACGAGGTGAGCCACTGGCATGAATTAAAGAATAGAGAATCATGACAGAAAGGTACTGTCACTAGGGCATTTTCACCCCCAAATTTCATAGTCCTCAGACTTTCTCTGCAAAATTTTCTCTATAAGAAAGCTGGTATGCTGTAATTATTTCACCACAGCCTAAAGAATTCAAAGTTTTAATAAAATAATCCCTTGGAAAATATTTGTTCCCCCTTTGTCCTTTTTATTCTACTTTTAAGAAAAAACAAGATTGGATCTTATCCTTTCTACTATTGGGAAATGGAGATAGTTTCTTACTCTTTCACGAATTATTATATATTCAAATTTTCATTTCCTAAAATACTTTAGTCCCGGATGGGGAAAAAGTAAGTTTGGGAAAGTTGGAAAATAGAAATCCAGCAGGTAACTACTAGAGTCAGGGGCCATGTTGCTGGGATGTCTTTCTTTACAGAGAATACTTAAAACAGCACGTGATAATATCTGTAACACTGTAGATCTTGTAAGCAGAATACTATGCAGATATAGGTGCCAGATTGCAATTGAAAGTGAAGTGCAATTTAAAATTTAAATCATAATTAGTTCATTTACATAAATTACTCTGTAGAGTACTTGATATGAACATTGACGTCTGTGGTTCAGAAACTCAGAAACAGAAAGCTTAAAGGTCTTGCCCAAGGGTGATGAAGAAGGTGGCTTAGGTCTGATTTCAATGCACAGACTACTGATAAATCATTCATTAAGACCATGTTCTGTCTTGATTGTGCTTTAGTTTAACAGGGCTTAATTTGCTTCCACATAAGTATTTTTGCATGCAGACTCTTTAGAGATTGCTGTATTTTTTTGTTCTTAGGAATCTTAATAAAACATTCAGATTTCTCTTTAGAAAATATAATGTTATCTATGGCAAAATAAGTTCTTAATTATAATGCTGTGGTTTTGGACTGTATAAATGATAGCTTAGAATTGAGAGCAGAATTACTGTGCTTCCCATAGTCTCCTTGACAACAGGCTCACTGTTTTGAATACTGAATCACTTAGAATTTTATACAGATGTAAAGGTCTCACACCTTGGCATCTCATTCCCTTTTTATCCAGCTGGGATTTTAGCAGGCATTTTTTCAAAATCCCATTAAACATTATTACTACATATTTTTTGCCATCTGATAATATAATTGTTTTGGACTGTTTCTCTGGTTTTGTCATCATCATCAGTTTCTTTTGTATCATTATCTTTATCATCTATTTACAATAAGTAAAAATTAAATTCAAACAGAATTTTGATTAATTTGCTAAAAGGAAACCTCTCTTGGGAACTCCAGTATTAAAAATCCATAATAAGAAATTCAAAGATGGCAGGTCTTCTGCCTGAGAGATATGTGTCACTTGGGCATTTACCTTTGCCTGAACTGCAGCTCTCATTTTGAAATAAAAAGAAAGCCATGTCAGCATGAAGTATTCTGTACAGATTGCCTTCCTGCCTCTGGCGGAGCTCCGGCTCTTGGGTGAATCACTGCTCAGCACACAGTGTTACCATTGTGCCATCTGAAAGCAAAGCCTGCTGGGTGGTGCAGCGACTCTACCGGGAAGGTCACAAGTTCACACTTTCTCTGCCTTCCATCCTACAAGCAGTGCTCCTACTAAGGAAGAGGGAACTCTGTTGTATCTCTGTTTATGGAGGGTCAGGATTCAATGGAGCCTCAGTGGTCATAACTCAAAGACTCCTAAAAGCCTTTGAATTTAAGTCAAGGCTTCTGCCTGTGGCTGGTCCTTCCAACCATCTCTTTCAGCATCTCTCCTCAGTGATTATAAAATGGAATTGCCTAAGTACTTGGTTGAAGCTACTGAAAACGGGGCAGATGGTGCTTCATGGGAGCTCAGAGTGAATACTTTCACAACTTCACTATGCTATTTTCTTTATTAAACAGACGTTTATTGAGTATCTACCATATGCCCAGTACTGCTCCGGGGACTGGGGTCAGTGTGACAAGTAAAACAGTAAAGATCGCTGTCCTCGTTGTCTATTTGTTCTGGGGGGGGCAGGTATAGGCACTGGCAATTCCAGGAGTGGTAGAAAACGTTAGAAGAACAGAGCTGGGAGGAGAGGAGAGTGCTGTTTCATGTAAGAGGATGGGGCAGCCTCTCTGAGGGCAAGACTTGAATAGAATCCTGAAAGAGATAAGAAAGGGAACCTTAGAAATATCTAAGGAAATGCTGAACAGGCAGGGATTGGGGGTGCCATTTGATAGGTCTTGTGTATTTAAAATGAAGTCTCATTTATTTAAGATGAGAGCCTGCTGTAATGATTACGTATACATAAAATACACAGACAGACAGACAGACAGACACACCATTTGAAAACGTCACAATGAGGGAAAGAAAAAGCCAAGACTTATTTTTAAAGCTATATGTGTGTAAAGAAGGCATAAATTAGCAGGTTTTTTTCTTGTCATAAATACTCTCCTAGCAGAGCGTCATGGGGCTAAAACAATGTATCTCAGACATAATGTACTGTAACTGCTTTTTAACAACTGAATATGTACAGAAAATGGTGTTTTGACTGTCTATCTTTACTGCTCAGCTGTTGCTGTCACGATTCAGAAGTTCGGATCTCTGCCTCAAGAGACACATTTTCTTAGCTGTAAAGAATCTGCTGGAATCTACAACTGTAATCAGAGGCTGTGATCGAGAATATAAATCACTTATTACAAAGGGGGGAGGGGCTGCTGCTTTTCTTTTTCTCCTTTGAATGTGCTCTATTCTGGGTTTGTTCACATTTGATAAAGATGGCATTTCTTTGGCAGCATTGTGTGGCAGGCAGTGCCCATGTCTTTTAATGGATGCCGCACAAAGAAACCCCCACGTGCGTTAGGAAATCTGGAAACTGAACCCAGAAATGGTGGTAGGCGGAAACAGGAAGGAAGAAGAGAGACCCTGTGTGTTACTTTGGCAGTTGGCAGAAAGAAGCATCTTACATTCCTCTTCTAAAGCCTCACCCACATTGGAGAACTGAGAAATAAATGCAAAGCAATTAAAGTAGGGTAGGAATATTAATAATTTAGTCCCTTGGCTCTTAAACAAGATAAAAATTACTGACTGTAGTTAATGGAGCACACAGAAAGGAATTTCCAAGCCCAGCAAGAGCTTGTAGAGCCAGTGTGGATTTCAAACCACAGCACTGTCTGCGGTAATCATAATCAAGACCCAGAATTGTCTAACAGAAGTTCTCAGCATCCACGTCAAGGATATCGTTAGAAGGTAAAGCAGGCTAGAAATAGAATCAAAGAATACTACTTATATACCTAATATTAAGATAGGAGAGAAAGAAATACCAAAGAATAATTTCTAGGATTTTAGTAACACACAAAGGCCAAGTATGTTCTAATTTTGAACAGCCAATGGAGGCAGGTTGAGCAAGTTCCTCCCATAGCTTTCATCCATGCTGACTTGAGGCTGGTGCAAACACCCAAACAAAATGGTCTTTTAAAATAACTCATGAGTATACCAGTTTACTGCATGGATGGAAGCATGCTTTACAGCACTAGGGATTAAATGTAGAGCCTTGCTCATCCCGGACAGGTGCTTCACTAATGAACCCTAGCTTCAGCCATGGAAACTAATTTTTGTCACATTTGTATTGCTTTGGGTTGCCCTGAAATATGACATTTATGGATGTATTTAGGATTCTAATTTTAGATTATGAGATGATTAGAATGAATGGCTTTTATGCTGTAAGTTAGATTTTTATGTAGGGCGTATCTATATTTCTTTTTCATTTTTCCTTTGTAAGGAAATAATAGTAAATTAAAGAGTAAGGTTTCAAGTGCCCTGGCTTGGTTCTAAATTTTACCAATGGAGTTCCCTTGGATAATCCATTTACCCTTTCAGTAATCTGGCTTCTCAATGTATAAGACACATTATATGCTTCAGAGTTATGAAGGTTGGTATGATAATGCAAATGAAGTCACCTAGGGCATAGCAAACATTTGATCACAGGTTGGTTTCTTCAGCTACCTCTCTTTTGGCTCCTACCTCTCCCATCACACATTTTGGAAAGTGCCTAGATGTATCCTTCCCTCTTGAACTTCACAAAGAGCCAATCTTGATGGCTGGGTTTTAGGCAGCTAGCCTTTGGAACTGTAGGACAATGAAGCTCTTTTCTTTACGATGCTCAGCTATGGTTCTACCAGGAAGCAGTGGGGTGTTGCTGTAACAAGTACCATAGATTGAGGAGGCAGCTTTGAAGCAAATTTGACTCGATTTGAAGTGCTTGATACACAAAGGTCAGATTGCTACGAAGAGACTGTGGGAGAAATGCCAACAACGCTTGTGATGAGTTTGTAGATGGGATCAGAAATGCGTTATTGGAAACCAGAGAAAAGATAATCCTGATTAAAAAGTGGCGGAGAACTTGGCATGATCACATTCCACATTTTCTTCCTGGGAAATATACTTTGTGATTGAGGAACTTGCATTTAGATGAAGTTTCTAAACAAAACGTTAGAGGCATATCCAAGTGTCTCCATGCTGTTTATAGTGCAATGGGAAAGGAGAAAGATAAAATAGAGGAAATTGCTAAATAAAAAAGATGCAGAACATGAAAAATTAGAAACTTCTCAGCCCATCTGTATTGTTTTACAACAACAACAACAACAACAACACAGTAAGTTGTGTCCTGTAAGAGACATGAGACATGATGGGAACGCTATCTGTATCCTGGATCTGCTCTATTACCAGGAAAAGCCAGGCGTGTTGAGATGCAGGTATACAAAACTGACCTGTGGGATACCCTCTGCCTGATGACTTGACCAATGCAAACGGCAAAGCAGCCAAGACTTTTGTCAGTGACATATCAACAACAGAAACTCTCCCAGCTTGTACTGAGGGAAAGGACGGTAGAAAATAGAGACTGTCAAACTTCGTGTGTTCTCTGGGCAGGCGAGAGGAGAATAGAAAACAGCTGGTAGTACCACTGAGGTTGCTACTTTCCACACTTTCCAGAGGGAACAAGACTGGGAAAATAAAGCCGTTTCTTTGGTCTGACTGCCTCAAACCTAGGTGCCCAGTACTATCACTGTAGTGTGTTCAGAGAGCTACACACTGAGTTAAAAATTAGCAAAAAGAATAGGGAAGAGTCATCTTAAAACCTGATGGAATTTGCCCTGCTGGTTTTGAACTAATTTGCAATCTATGAGCCCTTTTTTTTCTCTTCCAGGATCTCACTTTGGAAAAGGATTATTGTTTTTATGACTGTCTCATCATTATATTCAGGAAACAGATAACTGCTTTTATACTTCATAGATGGAGAACAACTTTCTTCCAAGTTCCCCGCATAACTTATTTGGTTCATTTAAATGAGATTTGACTTGGGACTTAAGCTGACGCTGGGAGGGTGAGATGTGAAAATGTTGGCATGGGATGGCGTGGTTCATAGTTTGCCAATGAGAGAGATATAAATTGGGGAGATCAAAGAACAGATTGTTCCATCTTGAAGCACTTAGTCTGTCAAAATGTGTGTCTTAAGTATCCCCCAAATTCCATATGGTACAAGTTGGTTCCTAGCATGATGCTGCTGGAAGGTGAGTAAACCTTTGCAGAGAACTTAACGAGAGGTTCCCAGATCAGTGGGGGGTGTCCTCATAGAGAACTGGGGGACCCATCGTGCTTCATCTGACTTTTACTGTCTAATCACAAGGTTCACAAGGTTAATGAGTTTTTTCCCCTATGCATTCCTGCTATGACACATCCCCACAAGTTCAGAACAATGTATCTAATCAAACCTGAACCAGTCTCTCCAAAACTGTCAGCCCAGGTCACTTTCCTATGTCATTTAAATTACCTGAACTTTAGTGTTCATATTTACTATTTAGTAGCTACTCTGTGGTCATTTGTTTTAATATGACAAAAATAAGATCACCTCCTAACCCCCAAGGTGGCCTGTTTTTGAGAAAAGATCTTCACAGAGATTATAATATTGAAATGAAGTCATAATGGTTGGTCCATCTAATGTGACTGATGTTCTTATAGTGAGAGATCATTTGGCAGCAGACATGCCTAGAAGAAAGACAACAGGAAGAGACAGATGGAGAATCTGTAAACCGAAGAGCCTAAACCACATCATTTCTTCATAAATCTACAGAAGGAATCAACCCTTTTAACACTTGTGTTTGGTCTTCTGACCTCCAGAACTGTAAAAAAATAAACTTCTCTTGATTACGCTTATGTTAAAGACTACATGAGGCCATGAATTTGAAGGAGGGTGGAGAGGGGCATATGTGAGTGCTTCGAAGGAGGAAAGGGCGAGGAAAAATGTTGTAATTAAATTATAATCTCAAAAATAAAATTAAAAGACCACGTGACCTAGCAGCAGAAACAGGGACTTTTGCTTGTGAAAGTGGTACAGGTTTCCTTTTTTATTTCTCTATGGTTGCCCTAGCAAACAACTGTGTAATGCTTGCCCATTGTTGGCAGATAGCCTATTGGGGTATGTATGTGTGTTTATCATTTAAAAAATTATTATTATTACTGTGTTCATGCAAGTAAGTGTGCATACCCCTATTGGGGTATATATAAGTGTTTATCATTTAAAAAATTATACTTCTTCTTCTTATTATTGTGTTCAGGCAAGTGTGCGTACCCCTATTAGGGTATGTATGAGTATTTATAATTTAAAAAAATTATACTTATTGTTATTATTATTGTTGTGTTCAGGAAAGTGTGCATACCCTTATTGGGGTATGCACGAGTGTTTATCATTTAAAAAATTATACTTATTACTATTATTGTGTTTAGGCAAGTGTCTGAGGACAGCTTTCAGGAGCTGGTCCTGTCCTTTTGCCTTGTTAAACCAAGATCTCCCTTGTTTTCTTGCAGTTTTCTCCACTGGAGTGACACTGAGTGTGTCAACCACACTCCAGGGCAGAAGGTGACAAAATGAACTACATGGATTTGTTGGTTTTTGTTGTTGTTTTGGGGTGGGATTATTTGGGGTATTTATTTTTGTTTTATTGTTTTTTGTTTGTTTATTTAGAAGGTTTTTGGTTTTTTCTGTTTTTTTAAGAACATTAAGTGAAATTAGGTTGTTAGGGAAGTTGGGAAGATTTTGGGATTTGGTAGAAGGGAAAGAATATGATCAGAATATATTGTCTAAAAAACTTAAAATAATAATTTTAAAAAGTCAAAAGAAACCCTTTTTTGTTTCTGGACATAAAATATGTGGAAACTAAATGACAGCTCTGAAGAGACAGCTAGGGACAGATTACAGAGGAAGAACCATTGCTATAGAAAGATTCAAGCTAATTTGAAAATGATAAAAGGTCTTGCGTACTTAACAAAAGAGGTCACACAGACAACAAGCACAAGAGATGGGTGTAAGGAGCAGCTAGTAGTGCTATGTAAACTCAGTTCAGCATCTACAATTACTGTATACCTGTTAGAGTCACTGAATCAAATGTACACTGATAGGAAGTGCTGGTGAGCTTGTGGGACAACTGGAACACTCATACATTACCCATGGGAATGAAAAATGACAGACTCAGTCTGGAAAACAGGTAGATACTGTGTTATATCACCATATACTTGCCATCTGACTAAAGAATCCCACTTTGTGTGTGTGGTGTGTGCCCCCCACAGCATCAAATCTCATACAGAAATTGTACATACAGCTTTGTGGAAACCCTACTCATAATTGCCTCAAACAAAAAAAGAGCCCAAATACCTTTTGTAGACAATGAATAAACAAATTATGGTGCATCGAGACAATAGGATCCTATTAGGAAGTAAAAATGAATGGACTATTAATAAATCTTGGCTCCATTTTGTGAACACAATGCCAAACATGGGAAGCTGGTCTCAAGGGTTGAATCTGATTCTGGTTGTATAGCACTGCTGAAGATAAAGAGCTTTAATGGTGGTGAACAGGTCAGAGGTACCAGGGATTGGAGATGTGAGGGAAATGTGAGTGGAAGCCGTATGAAGCAGTTGGTGAGAACTATTCTAGATCCTGACTGTAGCAACCACATGAATGCAGAGCCTTTGGAATCTTTGCCATAAGGCTCAGCGTGCTCATATATACAAGGTGAAAAGGCTTTAATTTTTACAAATGCTAATGAACTTTTATGATAGGAAATTAAATTTGAATTACTTCTAAATTCTAAGATCGCATAGTTCTGGTAGCCAAGCTTCCATTTTCTTCATTATCAAATGCTATTATTCATTATCATTGAATTTGCAGATTTTAAAGGATGTTCAACACAATCAAATTAAAAGTGAAAGTCTGTAGTGATTAAGCTTATCTTGAAATTAAGTGAGGCGGTTTTGGCATCACTCCCTCCCTATTATTTATTTTTTATTTTTGTTTGCGGCCCTGGGGATTTAATACAGGACGTTGTGTATTCCAGGCAAGGCTTCTATGGCTGAGCTAAAGCCCCAGCCCCATAATTCCCCATTCGGTAAGCATTTTCTTGATACGTGTCCTTGTATCCTTTCAAAGCCCACTACACCTTGATTAGAAAATATTGTCTTGTGAAATAGCTTGAAAATCTGATCAAGTCTGGCATGGCCCCTTTAATGCTATCCTTTTCCTGAGAGAAGTGCAGTGGCTTTGATTCTGCTGCATTTTCATGTGTGCCTTGCTCTTATTTTGATCTCTGGGCTATCACAGTGAGATGGGCTTTTAGAGGCAATTATTATACTTAAGTTCTTTAGCTATCTATACACCGAGCCTCTACCACTTTTTCTTACCTAGTCACAGCTATGGCCGACAGGACAGAGTATAAGCGAAAGTTAAAAGCTAATGTTAGAGGGAAAGACCCTCCCAAACATGCCTTTGAATCTCTAACACTGATGTGAGATCACTTTTATGGGCCGTTTGCTGGCGGGACAAAATGATTCTAGGTGTCGTCTCTCTGAACAGCTCTGTAATAATTACCCCAGGAACACACTCTTTCCTTGCATTTTGCATATCTGGCTCGTGCTTGCTAACGTTACTTGATGGTACAGTGACCTAGGAAACAGAGAGAAACAGAATTTTTTCTGCTATATTATCTACCACCAGAGAAAACACTTAGTGCAAGATGCACTCAATTGCTCCGTCAGCCCAGAAAGCTCAATGCAGAGAGCATTTGGCAAGTCTGTACCTCTGGGTACCACCCAACTGGCAGAGGATTCAACACATTGGGATTCTTCCTATACACTGAAGTGAGGATGTGAAAATAATAATAATAATAATAGAAATTATAAAAACTGGATAAGAAGGACTGTAAGTGCCAAAACATACCAAAGGAAACTTAAGCAACAGAAAATAAGACACCTGGGAAATAAAATAACTCCCTCAGATTGCTTATAAAGTCTGACCCTACCTTTACTGTGTTAATAATTATCCAACCCTCAGTAACAAAAACAGCAACCAAAGGAATTCTCCTAGGACTAACTTGTTGCTGTCAAAATCATATTCTATGCAATCCATTAATTGCCCAACTGCTGTCTGGGAAGATGAAGCCAGACCAACAGGATGCCATCTGGCTAGGCTTGGAAGAAGGCTGTATCTTTGAGACAAATACCACATGAGCAAGAATGCAAGAGCTGCTTGCCCACAGTTTGATGTAAAGTGGACTCCCATGTCAAAACTATAAACTTTATGTCATATTTTAAGAATCTGGGAAAACAAAGGAGACAAAATTTGTGGTGTGGTCCCAGCTAGCTTACCCACAATCCAGTGGCTAGTCCTCCACCCAGGGTTGTATGTATGAGCAGCACAAATTGGATTTGGTTGGTTATAAAACAGAAGTGATGGAACAAGAGACTGGGAGGTGGGTTTGGGAGAACAAGTGGAGGGGTGAGGAATAACTATGATCAAAATTCATTGTAGGTAGTTCTCAGTGAGTTAATAAAAATTTCACACGTTTAAACAAAAATAATCATTAAAATGGTAAGCATTAGCGATCGAAAATTTAGGAGGGAGTTGCTCCCATTTTCGTTTGACTGCTCTCTTCCCCTATTTTCTTCTGTACTGAATTGACAGATAATTTCCTCACCTAGTTAGTACTTACAAAATTCTTAACATGTGGTAGGCATTCTTCCCAGACAGGAATCATAGGGATGAAAACAATAAGGCCATTTGCTTCATAAAACTTAAATTCTAGGAAGATTAGCAAGCAAATGGTGTGTGCTATATTACGTCCTGACAGACAGAGGAAAGTGAGGGAGGGCATTGTAGTGTCGGACAGGGTGATGGGGAAAGTTTTTAGACACATACTATCTGGACAGATGCTAGCAGCCAAGGATGTAAGCCATGCACATATGATGGGGAAAAGGAAGCCTGCATGTCATGTTCAATGAACAAGGAGACCACATATCTGGGGCAGAGGGAGCTGGAGGACAGAATCTAGAGGTGAGGCCAGGGATGAGCTGCCAGTGACAGGGCAGAGATGCACATGGCACCCTACAGGCTGCTGTGGTTTTTCTTCTGGGCTCTGAGAATCTACTGCAGGACCCTGAAAAGGCAGTTGTTTCTTAACTATATATCTCTAAGAATCCTAAGATTGCCCAAGAATCTGTGACGTGACCTCCCATCTTGTTCCTTGGGATGCAGGTTGCACAGGTGAAAACTGATCTTTCTGAACACCGCTTTACTAACCGTGAGTAATTAGATGTGAGCCTACAGATAAAATCAAATCCTTAAGGTCATCTTATGAAAATAACATGCTACGGTCACTTCAGACTCAAGACATTTAGTACTTGAAAAAATAAAATTCCTGTAATATGACCAGACCCACCCTGGGAACAAGCATCCCATCTTCTATTGTATTCTTGTCCACCGCTTCAGTAGTGCTGATGCCGTATAATCATCTATGCTATAGAGTGTGAAGACCTGCGTTCAGTGAACAGATATTGTGTACTATCTATGGAACATTCTAGAATTGGGGGATGATAAGCCACACTACCATATTTGGAACTCAGTACATTATAATTATATCTTCTTTGGATGCTGGGTACCAACTCAGGGCCATGAACATGCAAAGTCTTTAACCTGTTGGGAACACCTCCAGTGCCTGCAAGCCTTTTCCTTTCCCCCACTTACATTATTTCATGTGGAAATGTTTATAATATAGCACAAATAAACTGAGCTCTATAGATAATGGATGCCATTGGCTTTGATGTCATCTGTTTATCATGAAAGGGAGGCACGAAACTGTTCGTCTGGTGGAACATACCAGCACTTGAATGGAACGGGAAGTTTCCTGCAAGCCATTTCAATGGCAGTTTCTTTATATGTATCAGTTAATTGTACTTTACCAAGATGAATAGAAGCTATTTTTGTATTCTGTTGTGCATTATGTTTCTTTCAGTCATGCTAGAATGATTCTCCAGCTCCATTTCTTAGCATTGAAATTGTAATTTGTACCGATACTGCTGCAGAAAAGCATACTGACTGTTTATTGGTCAGAAGAGGCTATGGTCCTTTGTTGGCATTATTCTTTCTCATTACCTTGCCTTGGATTGAAGAAAGGGAATTGATATGTCTTTAGCTGAATGGAGTCTAGTGGCAGTTCTCAGATGGTGTATTGTTTTGACAAGAAGGTACTAGATAGAGAAATAGATAAAGGCTTAATTAAGAAATGAACTCTTATTATTGTTTGTTTTAACTACACTCTTTAAGAAGAAAATTGTTGAATATGTTCTTTTATATCAGACCTTCAGTTTGTATGCAGAGCAAATTACAGCAATGTTATTTTGAATTCAGTGTTGTGCTAAGATACAGAAAGTTCACCTTTGTGTCTTTAAAAACTTCTTAGTTTTACAAAGGCTGGCTGAAAATGATTCTCAAAGAAATTTTACTCAATGGCAACTCTTGAAGTTCAAATTTTACATTGATAGCAGCATGAAAGATGATACTATATAAAAATATGCAAATAAAAGGGTGATGAGTTTTTAAAACATTTTAATCTGTGTTATACTTATGTTATAAATATTATTTTGTTGGTAGCAATTACTTGGTCCTTCCTTATGGCTTTAAAAACAACTAAAATGTCCCCAATATTTATAAGAGATAATTGTTCATCAGTTAGTGACTAATTAATTTTATTCCTTATTCTATTGTTCTGACAGGATGTTGATACCAGAGATTTATTTAACTAACACTGAAACATGCTATAGATGGAGTTTTCAGGAATTTATAAGAATACATACTTACAAACTAATGATTCCTTATTTCTCCTTTTGAGGTACCAAGGGCTAAGAATTGCATGTGGACAGGAAGGTTTCCATTTTATTTCATTAGATGCTTTTCAAGTACAGGATGCCGCTTTTTGAATCTTCAATCTCCCATGAAAGGCACAGTGTCTAGCCTGTCGTAGTCCTAGGGAGCTGAAGTTCAAGGAAAGAAAGTTAGGCCGCTAGGGTCATGGCCTTGGGACCCCAGCCCTTCCTTTTTCTCCATTTATCTACAAACACTACAAACATGAAAACCATAACCCCCATTAAGGAACTCAGGCTTTCAAACAGTCTGGTTATCTTTTAAATGTTTGTGTTTTAGGTATCCTTCTTGGTAATCCTGATTTCCTTCTTGGGTAGATGGGGTTAGTAGGTTTGGCTATCTTTGAGCCCCTTGGCAGAGTGAAATCACAGGTGTGGAACACCATTAAATGGCAACATGATCAGCATTTTCTTATAAAAACCTCAATTTATACTTATCCATATACGACTATGAGATTTGCCATTATCTTTTCTGAGAAGAAATTCCTGAAATGTGTATTTATTTTTTGGCTTTGAAGAATAAATATGAGCCGGGTAGTGGTGGCATACACCTTTAATCCCAATATTTATAAGGCAGAGGCATGGGGATCTCTGTGAGTTTGAGGCCAGCCTGGTCTACAGAGCAAGTTCCAGGACAGCCAGGGCTACACAGAGAAACCCTGTCTTAAAAAAACAAAACAAAACAAGAAATATAAATATGAGAAATAGCTTTAATGATATGATACATATGAGAAACAGCTTTAATGAGCTCAACTTGCTATTTAATTTCTTTTGCTAATAGGTCACTGTGAATCATGGTAGAATCATATAATCTCATGTCCCAGTATTAAATCTTATTATTTTGGGTGAAAGTCTCAGCTTTGTTGCATAACTCAGCAAATAGTAGGTAGCATCAGCCATATTTTCTTCATATTACCAACAATCTGTCTTCTCAAGACACTCAAAATATCTTCAGATACCCAAAAGCATGCATTCAGTCCTACCTAGACAAAAAGCACGCTTTAAAATGAACTGAAAGATACTCACCAGGAGTCAGGAAGCCTGAGTAGGGGATTTGGTGGTGACATCAATCACCAGGATGGACTTGGATGAGTCCTTTTCGTCCTCTGGCTCTGTTTCCTTGTTTGAGGAATATTGGCTGGACAAGGAACATCCGGGACAACCTAAAATTCCGTGACTGTGCATTTTTTTCACAATGTACTTTAGCTGGGTATTTAAATGTTGATGAGATTTCTGAAATCAGTAGTGTAAGTAGTGATGGGGTACTTAGAAATCACTAGTTTAAGCTCCACTCACTTCCCCAAGCCTTATGGTGGGCGGGATCCTTTGCCCCTACATAGAGGCAATAGTCTGCTTTTGGTTAGCCCTTTCACCTTTAGCACGTTTTTAGTGTGTGACATATCTGAAGGATTTTAGAGAGTTGGGTGACCCTACACATTAGCATGTAAAAGGAATGTTTTTCTCTGAAGTCCTGCTCTATGCCTTCCCTTTCTGTCACTCTTGTTGATTAGCCCTAGACTGCTTTGTCACATTTGTTTGAGATCAACCTGGCTCCAGTGACCATCACTGTTAATACAGACTGCACAACGCTCAGAGACATATATACAGTGATTCTCTTTATATGTCAATGAGCCTTTGAATGTGTGGAGCTGTGCTCCCAGCTCCCCCCCCAAAAAATAATAAATAAAAATGCCAGGTTGAAAGGATTTCTCAACATGCCCCGACTACATTCCGAGTTATGCTCCTCACAAAAAATGTGAAAACTCACTCTCCGGTGGACACAGCCACCTACATACACACTTTGTGCACCTCTCTGCACACACACACACACACACGCACACACACACACATACACGACCGTGCCTGACTTGAGTCCATTACCTGAGTGCATATTTTACCCAGTTGTTACTTCCATTTCAAATGAGGGCTGCTTTGGCTGCCAGAAGAGGCTTTGCTTGCAATATAGAGTGGCTTCTGTGGGCATATCCCAAACAATGAGCTTAAGCAGAAGAATGAGGGTAATGTTTATTGTAATAAAAATTAGGTTTTAAATTCCTTGGGGGAATGAACCAAAGCCTGTTCGGTGAAGGGTTTTTTATTTTTTATTTTTCAATTTTTAGTACTGGTGCTGTTTTGAATCTTCTAGAGAAGGAAGGGGGACCTTCAGCAAATCGGCTCTTTGATTCAGAAATGGCATCTGGAAAGCTGTTTTACTGGGGCTTTTTGGCCATCCCTGACTCGTCACAGTTTTGGCTGTGACGAAGACAGCAGCCTCACAATTTTAGTGCACGTCTGAGCAGTGAAGGGCATTTTTAAGGGGGAGAAATGGCTCAGTTGTTCAAAGAATCCCGGGCCAATAGCTTTTGATAGGCGGAGTCACTGCTGTGTGCTTTGCCGAGCAAGATAATTCTGAATGAAGACTTTGAACAGCACAGGCTGGTCGGGGCTCTGGTTCCTCCCTTTGTGCAGACCAAAGTGACAGGGTGGCCAGGCTTTGCTTGCTGTCTGGGTTAATCCAGCTTGTTTGATAAGGTTTTCTTAAAAGGAAAATGTGAAGGACTTATCAAGAGCCCTCATGAATATTTCATGAGTTGGATATAATTCAGCTGAATGAGTTTAGTGAGTCTCCGTGTGTAACTTGCAGACAAACCTCATCCACAAGGAGGCTAGTGACAGAGGAAGCACTTTGGCGCATTTTCAGATGCAAAGGCAGCCTGATAAAGCTCCTTGTGACAGGCTGACTTGCCATTCTCCCAGTATGCTGCTCTTGTTCTGAAGGGCTCCAGGATTGGAACCACAGCTTCCCAAATTAGCCTGGGAAGAGTGTGCTCTGGCCTCACGAGCAGCCCTTTAACCTGCAGCGGTGTCTTTGCTATGCTGGAGGCTGTTGTTTTGGATGGTGAAAGCTAGCGCTCCATACAAGATATGACAGCCAAAAATTCTTCCAAGGAACTTACTGCTTCTGAACCCGAGGTTTGCATAAAGACTTTCAAGGAGCAGATGCACTTGGAACTGGAGCTTCCCAAGCTACCGGGAAACAGACCTACATCTCCCAAAATCTCTCCACGCAGTTCGCCGAGGAATTCGCCGTGCTTTTTCAGAAAGTTGTTGGTGAATAAAAGCATCCGGCAGCGACGTCGCTTCACCGTGGCTCATACATGGTAAGAGGGTTAGATTTAAAGGCATCTCCTGTGCTCGGCAGATTCTTGGGTTCTCAGCAGTGACTTAGAAAGGTTGGAAATGGAACGTCTGAGTTTTGTTCTGGATCCAGACCACAAGTATGAGTTGAAGGGAGACAGCAGGTCACCTCAGAGTGCACAAACGTACAGTGTGCCTAAGTGTCATTGTGCTTCCTGCTGTTGCAGAGAAAATAAGCCTCTGACTGCAGAGACCCTTTGGAATGACTGCTCATAAAAGCGTATGTCGGCAAATGGGGAAATAGGGGAGTTTTTAAAAGTAAGATTTTTGTTTCATCTCTGTTCTGTGGTATATTATTTTTAGTAGTATATATTTGGTACAAGAATAGAGATATTTTTGTCTCAATTCTAATCTATTTCTTAACATATAAAAGCCTAACAGCGTGTTCTTTTGTCATGTCTCTGGGGTATAAGCTTTATATTCATGAACTTTTATCTTTACCCTGCCCAAGCAAGGGTATGGAAACTAAGTTGTCACTTACAAAGCTGCACTGGTAATCACTTTTATTTATAATTCCAAATTGTTTGTTACTTAAAAATTTTATACACACGCACACACACCTATATATACATACACACATGCATATTTAGGCATGTCATATATAAGAATGTAATATAACTCTCTGTGAAAATCAAACCAAGCCCTCCCATCTCTGGCATGTATTTTTACATGGAGCATGAAAATACTCAGATGGCCTCCTTAAACCAGTACAGGGAGGAGACACAAGGAAAAGCACCCCAACATTAAGTCACTTTGACCCAAGCCACTTCAGGTTTCTTGGAAGGAATGTGTTCTTTCAAATTAAGGTAGCCTTCCAAATTGGTATTTGTGGTTCAGCTTAATTTTCATAGGGACCGTGGCAATAAAAGCAGGAAGTGGTTTTTGAAGGTAATCCCCACAGCGATGCTGTGCCTGCATGCGAGCGAGCCAACCAATGGAGTAAGCTGAGGCTTCTGGACCTTTGGAAATCAGCATTTACTCAGTTGTCTCCTCCTCGCCTGAGAGTGTGCATGCTTGTTCTATGCGCAATGTGTTGATTAATCATAGTTACCCATAGAGGGATGTGTCTTGCTTTGATGTTCAGCCAACAGACACTTCACCTAGTTAAATATAATGCAGTTATTCTTACTTCTGACTGGGCTGTGGCATGCTTTCATTGCAGAATTGGTTGGTCGTTTTGGTGAATCACATGCTGTTATTTCATTGCTCCCTGTTACTTGTAGGGCACGTGTGACTAAGTTTTCAAAGCCTACCAGTAGCAACAGCATTTGTAGAATGACAGTGTTCGTGGTAAAGTATGTGCTGATTTGAAGTCCTCTCTCTCTCGTTCCTTGCTCCTCCTCCAACAAAATGTCTTTACATCTAATGCTCTGAGTGGTGGAACTAAATACAGGAAGATAAGTATGTGTATAGTTCTCATTAAAGGAATATATGAAGGAAAATACTCAATTAATGAAGAGATGCATATGTCTTACTAGCTAAGGGAATATTAAATCATTGTTTTGATATGAAGGACCTTTAATTTTAGGTAGATAATTTTCAAAGACTGGAAAAATATTCTTAAAATTCTGGTAATATTTTTATTAATGTGGAGTTTTGGTGCTTGAGTATAATAATGAGACCTTTCTTCTTCTTAGAATAGATTCTTGATGTGATAGAAACATAGAGCTATAAATACTGGAGGTTTTTGTCTTTTCAAAAGAATAAAGTTTTAGAATGATTAAGGATCCAGTTTTACTCATGCATTATACAAATTTCCTTGCAGCAAGTTGCAAAAAGAACAATTTAATGATATGTGAGATTACTTATGCTAATAAAATAGATGAGTTAAAACAAAATGTCCCACAATTGCCAAAAATAGAAACAAGACATTGGCATAATCTAATGCAATATGGGCATAAAGAATTGATTCATCATCAGACTCCAAAATAACCCCTGTCCTCCCGATTCACTTTCTCCTCTTTTTATGCCTCTTAGGGAAGTTGATTCTCAACTTGTTTTCAGCTTATTTCTTTTGTTGTACCTGTTGTAAGATGCCTAACATTTTTCAAATTTGTGGTCATGGTATAAGCAAAAGAAAAAAAAATCCCTTCTTGGAAATTAGACATGTCTCTTATATATTTGAATGACCCCCACCCCCAGCCTTTAAAGTCACAGGCTGTTTCATTTTTCCCAATATATGAAATAGTTCCACAAAGAGGCTCAAGCATGTGCACCTTAGTCTTGCCTCTTTGTTGTGATGAATGTAACTTGCCTTTCCCAATCAACCACTGACATTTTCCAGACCATGCTCTTAAATTAGAAGCTCTAAGATACACACTCAGAAGTCTCTAAGAACACATACTACTGCACAACAGAAGGTAGGCTTCTTTCAAGAGGACTGGGTTGCTTTGATTCCATCGACAACATTAAAATAATTGTTCATGATGAAGCTATACAAGGCAGAGGGTGCAGTTCACGTCTTAACCCTCTGAACATTTGTCTTTTTATAGTTATTTATAGATTTCCTCCTGTGATGGAATGGACAGGAAGCCCTGGCTTTGGAGACCTGAGTTGTGAGGTTGGGCTAATAACTGTTTTACTGCACATTTGTATAATTTTGACTCTGAAATTATTTTCAAACTATGTGAAGAAAAGTAGATATTCAATGTCTTGTCATTGTTAATCATCTTGTTTGTACAATCTCAAATCTGGAAGAAATGTGAATAATTATCTTACTGTTTTCTCTTACCCTTGGGCAGGGTACATTGCTCCATCTTTGACATATGGGCATCTAGCCTACTTTTAAGACTGAAAGGAAAAAATTTCCAATAACCTCACTTAGTATAGCACTTTGCCATCTCACAGTACAGATATTGGAAAAATACTTCCTCTGACTCAATTGATTTACTTTTCATGTAGTAATATATCCTGTTTTCCCCTCATTGGGCATTTAAAAAATGTCTAATACTAATGTGTTTGAATGGGGGGAGGAGTATCAAGTGGCACTTTGCTTGTTGATTTTATTGACTCAACATACATACATGAACATTTATTGATAGCTATGAAGAAAAGATAAACAACTCTGCTTCTGACCTATATTTTTCCTGCTCTAATGTATCTTAAGTTCTTTACTATAATATTCACATATTATCTTATTTAAGTTCTTTATTTGCATTCTTTTCAGAATCATGTTATACATATAAAGTGCTTTTAATTCTTTCTCTTATTCTAAGTATTTCTGGTCCATTATTCATTTTTTCTGATCTTCACCCTAATGTTTCAGTTCTGTGGATTATGACCCCCTAAATGGATGGATATCAGCATTATTGTTGGATGATGTGATTGCGTGTGTGTGTGTGTGTGTGTGTGTGTGTGCGTGCGTGTGTGTGTGTTAGGGACTGTTCAGCCTTGCTGGGCAAAGAATGTGACTGTATCATTCTCAGTTAGTGTATTCTTCATCCTTGGCCTCCAGTCTGAGATAGCAGTTTCAGAAGCACAGTGTTCCTAGTAAAAGTATAGGACTGTAAAACCTGCTCACCTTTGCCTGGCACTTGCTGCGTGGTGTCTAACTTTTTCAACCTTCTCTTCCTGGCTGGTGCCCTTGCTCACTCATCAATGATTCTTTAGGAAGAATTTAGGGTGCTGGTGCTGGTCTTGAATTAATCTTGGCCACCTCCTAAAATGCCACCTTTTAGAATAGCAAATGTATAAGGTGGTCAGCACAACCTAATCTGCCTATGCTTGCAAGGACTGGTTGTATGCTTTTAGTTATTGGATATTATGGGAAAATCTTGTGTTCCTCCCCATTTAGTTTTCCCTCGCTATTGAAAGACTTTCTTATCATCTTAGTTAAGGTTTCTTTTGCTGTGATAAACACCATGACTCAAATCACTATCATGTTCACATAATCCTAAATCTGGGAAGAATTCGAGTAATTATCTTATTATTCAATAACGAGTTTGCTTCATATTTCAACTCTTTGGCATGCTTTATTACTGAAGGATGTCAAGAAAAGGGCCCAGAGGCAGGCGCTGAGGCAGAGGTCATGGAGTAGTGCTGCCTACTGACTTGCTCCCTGCAGCTTTCTCAGCCTGTTTTATTATACAGCCCTGGACCACCTGCCCAGGGGTGATACCACCCAAAATGGGCAGGACACTCCCACATTAATCACTAACCAAGAACATGTTCCTCAGGCTTTCCCATGGGCCAATCTGATGGGTGCATTTCCTCAGTTAATGTTCTCTCTTCCCAAATGACTCTAGCTTGTGTCGAGTTGACCAAGCATAGCCATAGACTTATTTTAATCAATGTTCATGAAATGCATACTTCGTGTCTAATACATAAATATTAAAATACTCAACGCCAATGTTTATACTCTAATGGTAAAACTGGAACAAAAGGAAAGTAAAAGGAAAACAATCTAACATATGCCTGGGCTTTCTCTGAACTTCTAACTTGCTTTCTGTAGGGTGCAGTTTAGCCTTACTTTCTTAAATGAATTCATGGCATCTGTATAGAGTATTTTATGTAATTTGGTTATTTACCAGTAATATTAGAATCATTTAGGAGATGTCTAAGTTTGAGCATGTTCATTGATTGGGGAGAAATATTCACCAATCTGGGTATAGAAAACACAAACTTAGAAAGATTTCTTACAGTCTTCATGTAGTAGCTGGAAGATAAACATATACATTAATAAATAATCAGTGGAATGTGAGCAATACCATGGAAGTGTGCTCTTCGCTGTCATGAGAATTGTTAGAAAACATTCTCTGTGTTGGTATTCATGTAGAAAATAGATGTCATTAAAGTAGGGTCTTAAGCATGAGTAGGAGCTCCTCAGGAAAAGAATAAGCAGAAAGAGCCTTTTATCTGGTCAATAAAGCATTAATAAGGAAACAAATAGTGAGCACTTGGGGATGTAGTAAGGAAACTGCTGACAGGACCACTCTGTGGTGTGATTAAGGTTTTTATTGTACATGGGAGAAATAAAATATCCAGAGACATCTAGAAGATTCCGGAACACAGGGAAAGAGAAATAGACTGGACATGGCCAGTGCTATCTGTGAGAGAAGGAGGAGAAGGAGGAAGAGAGAGAGAGAGAGAGAGAGA
>LOJH01000033.1:33142-45936 GCA_001685095.1 Ellobius talpinus | reverse complement strand
GAGAGAGAGAGAGAGAGAGAGAGAGAGAGAGAGAGAGAGAGAGGAGAGAGAATGGTAAGGATAGTAGCAGGGGTAAACCTTGGTGTTGTAAAGAGAACAAGCAAGCTATATGGGAGGAGGGAAGCCTGGGGAAGTGAGGAGGGCCAGGGTACATGCATCAAATAATCCTAGCCAAGACACATGGACGGATGGTGTGTTTGAGAAAGCCCATTAGTTCTTCTAGTTTACCAGGAGGACTTTGTACTGTGCTTTAAGTACAAACTCCATTTTGTCTTTTCAGAAATTGCCTTGGTCTGGAACTTGAACCAAATGCTGATGGAAGCTCATGCCTCTAAGCTTGAGTCTGTTTCTTTAATCAAAGCAAGCATTTTGTGAGTCACTCTATAAATGGAGTCCTCCTGGCCTTTTCACTGTCCCCGAGACGTCAATATATTAGACTTTTAACGTGCTCATTGTAAAAGGATCTTGAGAAGAAGTGGTGATGTACCCATGCTAGCAGGGGCTTGGGGAATTTGGCTGCTATTGCTTGACTGTTGAAGCCTAAGCCTCCTCTGTGGAATCCCATTTGCTTTTTTCTTTCATTAATCTCTCCTGGATTATCTCTCAGCTTTTCACACTAGGTTTTGTGGTGCTTCCTTCTGTAAACCCACAGTCAGGCTACAACAGCGTTACGCTATGACATTTACCTGGTTCTTAGGGGAAAACCTGAAAAGACTAAACATGATTTATGAGGTCCGCACCGCCTGGCCTCCGTTGACCGTGGCCTCATCGCTTCTCCTCTCAACCAGCTGAGCCTTCCTGTCTCTGGACAAGCCAAGCAGCATGTTCCTGCCTGCGCCTCTGTACTTGGTTTTATCCTGCCTTGAAGATTAGTGTTGCAGATGTTGAGGTGGTTCTCTCTTATTTCCCTTCTGGCATCTCTTTAGGCATCAACTCAGAAAGACCTTGACACCCTACCTGCCTTCTAAAAGTGAACACTTCCCACCTTCCAGCTCTTGTGTTTTACTTCTCTTATCGCTACTTGAGCATTTGGTGCAGACTGCTTCTTTATTACATTGTTACATTTTTCCTTTTATTGGCTGCCACTCCTGCTAAGATGAGCGAAGGCACAGATTCTGCCCTGTTTTCTGTAGTCCAAGA
The DNA here is from genome assembly GCA_001685095.1 of Ellobius talpinus. Taxonomy (NCBI): domain Eukaryota; kingdom Metazoa; phylum Chordata; class Mammalia; order Rodentia; family Cricetidae; genus Ellobius; species Ellobius talpinus. The sequence goes on along the minus strand of LOJH01000033.1, from coordinate 44,796 downwards.
ATTTATAAGAAAGACAGACACTGTCTTCTTTCTCTTATGAGACAGGGTCTCGTATAGCCCTTCTTGGCCTTGAGCTATAACTACGTAGCTAAGGATGACCTTGAATTTCTCCTCTTCCCCCCTCTACTTCCAGTTTGTTGCATCATCTTACCCATTGCATGCAGTCCTGGAATCCAACCTAGGGCTTCTTGTGTACTAGACAAACCCTCTACAATCCAAGGAAGGCTAATTTTTCATGAAAGAATGTGTAAGTATGATCCTTCTTTCCTGTTTTTATTCATAGATCATGTTTCCTTTCGCCTGGTACGGGAGGTGGGATGCAGGAATTTGGCTCATAATTATCCTGCAAGCATCTTTACTCTGTTTGCCTTTCAATAGCTGTGCTCCCTTTCTGCCAAGAGCACAGCTCTGTCTTGTTCCCTGCTTGGTGCTCTACGATTCTGAGCTGCAGCTCCACTGTAGCGCCTCACTGTAGGGTAAATGGTTTACATGTGAACCATTTCATTAAGCCCCTGGGTAGGAGTCACACTCCCTAGCCTGCAGTGCTGTAAAGCCACGTTGCTCTGTGGCACTGACTAATCAATACTTATTTACTTGGCTAGTCTTCATGCACCAGACAGTACAATTTGTGCTTTAGCTTAGGAACGCTAGGGATCTCAATCACAAACTGTCCAGAGGTGGGAACGGAGACATCTTCTGTGATCTTGCCATCCTTGTGCTTACATCTTCCGTAATGAGAATTTTAATTACCTACATGTTGTACTTAAGAACATTCAGGCAAGAGCTGCAGAGGTTTGAGCTCTTTATAGGATCTCCCCAAAGAGCTTAGAAATCAGAGCCCGTGACTTGCAAAATGAAGAATTTGCCAACCCTTGTCCTCTGGAAAATGCCTTAGGAAGAGTGGAACTTTGCACATAACTCTCTGTGTGCTTTCCTGACTGGGACTTGGGGACCTCCGTCACTTACAATAATTTGTTTTGCACAGACATGCTTGAATTCCACTATATAAATCTTCCAAGTCAATTGTTGACCTTCCCAGGTAGCCTCTTGAGAACATGGGTGTCTGTCTTCTCTTCGAGGGATGCTAAGAATGATTTTTAGATCTTGTGAGAAAGGGAACGCCTGTGACTCTGGTTCCCCAGGTAGAGCTGAGTTTGACTTCCTCTTCCCAATTCACTCATTACAGCTCAAACTTACTGCAAATTATAGAGATTGGAAACAAAGGGAGAGATGATGTGACTTTGAGCAGAGTTTCTTATCCACCATATTTCCTGGAAAGTCAGTGTGCCAGTTGTCATTTGGGGATTTCTTGAGATGGCAAGCGAGAATGATCCATTTTTCCCCTGGTGCTATTTCGAGCAAACAACATACATAAATATGGACCAGACAGCCCTGGAGAGATTCTCAACCAGATGCCATAACCTCCAAGTACTTCAGCCCTCACCCCTGACCCAGTTGAAAAACAAGAGTGGAGAGATACAGAAATCTGTGTCACTATGCTTTATAATGGCATAGAAAAACCTAGATAATTTGTCACATCAGCACCATATGCACCTAACACGAGCAGCAATGACAGTAGGAACAGTAGAGAGGCTGGAAACATCTTTGGGATGGGGAGAGACCCCCAAGAGGGGAAAAGTTCAAATTTCAAAAAGTTGAATGGGTGCGCGATGAGCTCTCTCCTACTCCCTAACACACCTTGTTGTATTCTAGCATTCTGAGACGTTGTGGACTCCTTTGTGGCTCTAGTTTTGAAAGCTAAAGCAGTGAAACAGCTACAGTGCAGGGTTAAACGTATTGGAAGTCGTTTATAACTCTCCCTGGTGATAAAGTTTTGTTTGGAGTGCTTGAAACAGTTTCTAAGAGGATGTTTACTGGATTCCAGGTTCTCCCCTCCCTGCAGAAGGTCAGAGGCTTGTTGCTAAGACTGCAAAGCTTGTGGGATTGGAATTGACATTACATGATGTCTCATGCTACGCGGGAGCTTTTGCTCTGTGAATTTTTGATATTACTTCTTACAGAGAATCTTCGCTGCATGCTACTTCAGCTAAAGTCAAAGCAGCTAGCTTGAGTATCATTATTTGTTCTGAAACTTTTGACATAGAGCCTTACGCTCAGGAGTTTTAAGTGTTAATTTCACTTTAAGAATGTGTCTGTCTATCTAATATAACAGACATCTACTGCATTAAAGCATGGGTATTGTAGTAATTTGTATACTATGTCACATATATGATATTTCTGCTTGATTATCTTACTCAGTCTCTAAACACGCACAAACATGGATGTTATAGTCAGACTAGATTGGTTGAAGAGAAAATATTTTTTCTTTAACTACATTTTTAAAATTAAAATATGATTACATCACTTACACCCTCCCCTGTCCTCCCTCCAGCTCCTCTCATGTCCCCCCATTCCCTCTCAATTTGATAGTCTATACGCATCTGTATATGAAAACACAGCCTGCGGTGTCCATTTGGTGTGGCTTGTGTATACATGATTTCAGGGATGACCACTTTGTATTGGATAGCACACTGGGGGCTCATCCATAGGAGAGGCTCATTCTCTCTTTCTCAGTAACTATTATTGTCTGTAGTTCTTGGTCTAGGGTGAGGCCCTAGGACATTTCCTCTCCAGTTTTAGGATGTCTATTGATATTATCATTGTTCAGGTTTGTCTTGTGTAGGCAGCCATATTCTTGAGGTGTTATGGGTGTGGCTTTCCTGTCATTTCCAGGAGAAACAATTTCATAGTCAATTTTTCTGGTCCTCCAGCTCTGAAATCTTTCTGGGCCTTCTATGATGTTCCCTAATCCTTAGGTTTGAGAATTGTGTTGAACATGTATCAGGTGTAGCTGGGCTCTGCACAACCCATGATTTCAAAGGCGTTTCTGAGTGGGGTGTGGTAGTACATGCCTTTAATCCAAATTTGGGGAGACTGAGGCAGGAGGATTGCCATTAGTTTCAGGCCAGTCTTGTCTACAGAGTCAGATCCTGTTTCAACAAACAATGAAAACACATAAGCAAATAGCATTTCCACATATGGAATGTGCCCATTTGAGAGGTAAAATATACAAAAGAAATATATCATAATAACCACACCCTGATCGTTCAATATACTAAAAAATAAAATGCCATTCATTTATTGTCATATAATTGTAAAATCTTAATGACCCAAACTAAATTACATTAAAATAAACTAATTTGAAGTCCTATAGTGAATTGCTTATCCCTGACAGGAATCTTCATTGCTTTGATTTGTCCCATCTATGTATTTTCTAAAGCCATTTGTTTCACTGTGAGGCAGGGAGAGGACCACTCTGAAGTCATTTCATCCACTTGCTCCAATAAGCTTGAGGGCAAAAACGGGAAAACAAGACGTAGGAAGATGCTTTCTCTATTTCAGGATCCTGCCTCTAAAAAGCCAATATAGGACTCTGAACAAATGCCCGGGAAGAATTCCAGTGTCATCAAAAACTCATTTATTTCAAAATGTTTCCTAGTCACCCTTTCTATTTCCTCTCCAAAATTAATGCGTGTAGATGGTTTGTCATAATATAGAGCATTTGAGAGTGCTCCTGCGGCCTATTTGTGCCATAATCACCTTAGCACTTTATCCAGGAATCCTCCCTCTCTTCACCAGATCTATTTTTGCCTCCTGAAGAGAGGTCAGAGAGGAGAGAAAAATAATCCATGAGACCCAACATTTGCTTTCAACTGTCCAGGACACCCCACTGGGATTTTGCCCTGGAAACCCATAGATGCAGTTTAACCTCACATGGATAAGTTTGGCCTTTGCGATGTCCACAGCCTACAGATCCAGGAGCAGGCTCATCTAGAGAGCACAGCTGTTCCTCTGACACACTCCTGTTTATAGGAATTACAGGGAGGCCAGCTGGTGAGCTTCAAAGGGCATTACATGCACTCTTCAATCCGTCTTTCACCAAACCCTGGGTTTGGCCACCCCATTCCACCGAGCTTCTTTTCTCTTTCCACATCTGCAAAACTGAAAAACTGCTCTTTGCATCTCATTAGGACTCTCTGAGAATTGAATAAAGTGATGTGGGTAAAGTAAGAACCCCTTGCTAAAGACAGGTAGCACGCAGCCATCAGTTCACCCATGTGTCTAGAGCCTGTGTGGTTTCAGGTTGAGGTTTATGTACCGTTTACCATAATATAAGTTATTTGAGTACTCTATGCAGTAGTTTCATTAAGTGAGTTTTTATTAGCAACTTAAACCCACTTTCCCCATCACCTAGATATTACTTATTTTCATGTGGTATTGCTTTATTGGAAGAGCCCATATTAAGTATCTTTACCTCAATAAAATGGGTTGTTTTTTTGAAACATAAAATGCCACTATGTATTCTAAGGTATTATCACTGTCGCTGTTCACACAATATTAAAATTCCAGTTGTCCTTTTTCTGGGTCTAGTATTTTTCTCCACTAGTGAGCATAGAGAGCCGGAAAGCACTGTTTCTTTAGACTGATGGCAGAAAGTCCTTCTAAGTTTTGAAAAAAAAATCTTTTCAAAGTACAAGAATGTCTCTGAGGTTGTTTTCCCTAGTCTGTAGCATCTGACCTCCTGGTGACCTGTTTATACAAGACCATTTACCCCAAGAGGCGGTGGGAAAGAGCCTGACCGTGAGTCAGCGCTCTAGCTGTGCATGCTGGCGCCGCCAACTCTCAAACTGCTTTCTACTTATTTATGTCTTGAGCAAAGGGAAGTTGGTGAGCTAACCTCTATGAGCCACAACTTCCTAATCAACAAATTACAGATGCAATGTAGTTCCTATTTCCATCTTTTAATGAGTTATTTACAGTATTAACGAGCATCCTTGAGTAGGAGAAGAAACGTAAGTTTACTGGACAGAAGATAATGATGAGCTCACCCTAAAGCTTACCTAAAGCATGCTTGACTTCAACATTGCAGGTTTATGTGGGTGGTATGTACAGAACATTCAGCTAACAAACTCTAGAGCCTTAGACGCCGCTCCAGACCTCTCTTTTGAAAGACACAGCCAATCAAAAGGTAGAGTTTGTGGAGCCCAACCGATATTGCTGTTGTATGGACCCACTTAGGTGGGAGATGGCGTGGATACAGAGACTGTAGTAAATGATATATTGGGATGCCATCTACCTCATGGGTCTTTATATCATGATCGTGCTTCCTGCAGAAAGATGATAACGAGCTCATGTGACTAATAGGCACCGTAGCGCAAGTTGTATTTAACCTTTATCCGGATGACTTTACAACATTTAAATCAAATTGCTCTTTATTTCCTGGTCATTTCCAAGAATACTTAAGGGAGCAGAAATAAAGGTTACTCTCTCTCTCCAAAGACTTCCTTCTCGCCTTATCTTTGATCAGGTGGGGTCTGCCTCTTACTGATTTAAAGTCAAGGAAAGGTTAGAACAAAGGGTCCATTGAAGGCACTAGCATGTCATTGGAAAGGGGCCACTCAGATACACTGAAATCTTAGTGAGAATGAAAAAATAAAACAGAATAAAAGAAAACACCTCGGGGGCTTCTCAGAATCTTGCTAAGCTTCTGATTCCATATAAACTAATAAAAGTATGGTCTTTAGGAGTATATCTGGAAATTATGGGTTAAATTAAGCAACTGTTCCATATACATAAAGTGCAGATCTTAAAACTTTGAAGGTACTGCCTTCATAAATATGATGCTTGCTTGGAATTTAAAGGCTTTGAGAATTCTTATATTTTATTTTAAAGTATTATTCCTTTTATTTTTTGAGATTATGATATAATTACATCATTTCCTCTTTTTCTTTCCTCCCTTAAAGCCCTCCCATGGACCTCTCCTTGCTCTCTTTCAAATCCATGGCCTCTATATGTACACAAAACAAAACAAAAAACAACCTGCTCAGCTTGGGTAATGCTACCTGCATGTAAGTTTCAGGGCTGACCACTTGGTCTTTGATAACCAATCCGGATGTGCTTTCCCTAGAGCACCCAATCTCAGCTCTTTTTCACTGCCTGTGGTTCTTGTGTGGAGCTGAGGCCTCATCCATGTAGGCATCATGTCTATTGTCCTTGTTCAGTTCATATTTAGACTCATTGTGGTGAGACTTTCTGGGTGTTGCTTCTGAATACTTCTAGAAGATACAGTCTCACAGCAACCTCCCTGATCCTCTGGCTGCTACAGTCTATCTGCTCACTCTACTGGCCTGATCCCTGAGCCTTGGGTGCAGGAGTTGGTTTACAGAAACCACAGCCAATGAAAATGTAGAGTTTGTGGAGTCCTGTCCCAACAGATATATCTAAAAGGCTTTCAGTTTTAAGGTGGCTAAATCCCAAATGTCCAGTTGGCACATGTGTACATTTGGTGCTGGGTGCAATTTTACCAGTTGTGGTCTGGCTTATAACTGCTCTGTCACCTTTACCTTAGGTAGGAAGAAATAAATATTAATGATTAGTGTTTGCACGGTGGTCTAGTTTTTTGCAAAACATGGCAGGCATTCAGGAAAATATAAGAGACTTCCAAAAAGATTTATGCTCATTGTATTTTTGAAAAATGACTCAGCTTTAAGATGTATTACCTAAAATGTATTAGTCAATTGTACATTTTATGTCATTTTAAAATTATTTCTTTATCTCACATGTGTGGAGTGTGTGTGTGTGTGTGCATGCGTACGTGTATAAGTGTATGAATGTGCACTACCTGTGTGCAGATGCCTACAGAGACCAAAAGAAGGCATTGGATCTCCTAGAACTAGCATTACAGGCAGTTGTGAGAAGCCCAAAGTGGGTAAAGGTGATAGGAATCAACTGTGGTCCTTGCAATGAGTACCTTCGACTGCTGAGGCATTCTCTAACCCACATTTTATGCAAGATTTGAAAATGCTTTTGTCAAGCATCAAGTGCATTGGTAGTCTCTCTCTCTCTCATTTTGCGCATATAAATTATTTTCTTGTCTGTATGTCCATATACCATGTGTGTGACTGATTGCCGTGGAGGTGAGAAGAAACCATCAGACCCCTTGAAACCGGAGTAGCAGATGGTTCTGAGCTGCCATGTGGGTGCTGGGATTTGAACCCAGGTCCTTTGCTAGAACAGCTAGTGCTCTTAACCACTGAGACATCTCCCCAGCCCTGTTTCCAAACTGTTGTGGGATTGCTGAATTTGTGCATGTCTGACATTTTTAGAGGGCGTTTTCACTTTCATTTCTTTCTTTTAAGTTTGAATCTGCCACTGTTGGGGTAACTATTTTCTTGGGTCATTAATCACCCTGGAATCTGGAGCCCTAGCCACAGGCCATGTAGTCTGCTACTGTGAGTAGCCAGGGAATCTTTCCCCAGGCAGAGAACAAAAATAATAGCATGGAAACCATCCCACATTCAAAGGGGGGCAAGAATAGAATTGTATCACATGCTTCTTTCTGTCATTGCACTGTGGCCTCCGTTTGGAGGCTTTTTGATATCAGGGAATCAGGATACCGAGAAACAACAGTTAGTCCATGTGTTGCGATCCAGAGTTACACACTTCTGGCAACGACGACAACCCGCTTCCCCTCTGCTGTAACTAACTCCAGCTCCCGCTGGGAAACATCCGGCGTCATCACCTGTCTCCTTAGGAGCCTCGTAACAGCGAGGGCCTAGCAAATTTGTTTCTATTTAAGCATAATTAACTCGTGGGGGCACGGAGAATGGGTCTATCATAAACATTAAAGGGGAAAGGTTATACTTCTAGAATCTGACAGGTTTGAAAGTGAAGGCAAAGAGAAATGTGTTGGAAGATGAAAGGACATTTTCTAGCCTTTCCCCTCCATAGAGGGGAATGGAAAATACGGCAAACACTTCATGCATTCACCTGTTTATTCGCCGAGCTAACCACCCACTTGCTCAAGTGCCCTTGTTTCCTGGTTTTGCTCCTGTGTCTGAGCTTAGGCTCCCAGGTCTGGAGAGGTCTCATCCCCCACTACACTCTGCATCTCATACCCTAACCACACACTCTTGTTTTGTTCCCCCTGTGTTGGAAAGTAGCTGCTATCTGCTCGCTGTAACAGCCTACAGGCCTCTTGCTAGTCCTCCAGACTCCAGTCATTAATTGTTCAAGAACACAAGTCACCTAACAAGGTTAACCTGTGTCCCCGATGATCCCGCGGCTCCAGCGTCCCATCCTGCTATTGATTTCTCAGTCCACAGATCTGCTACCTCTGGGTTTTGTAAAGAACTCTCTGCGGCTCCATACACTCGTCCCTCTGTTACCTTCTTTCCTTACCTCGGGATTTCCCACCCTGCTCTCCTACTCCCCTCCCCTGCAGTCAGTACTTTAGAAATTTCTCCACAGGCTTTTCCCTCCTGTGGCTAGGCAAGTGTGGGCTTTTGGTCTCTGCTCACCAGGTGTCTTGGCTAACTCTCCCATTCTGCTGAGCCCCACCCACAGCTGAGGTTCAGGGATCACGCCCTTTGCTGAGCGCTGCGCTTGCTTGTTTTCCAGGACTTCAGTGTCTACACAAAACAGACGGGCTGCAATTTCCGTTTTTAACATCGGACTTGCCCTCATCTCAAAGCACTAAATGTTGGAACACCCTGAAGAATGTCGATCATATTTTGTTTCTTGTTTTCTACACTCACTTCTCAGACCATGACTTAGACTCATAACCTAAACAGCTTCTGTATGCTGACGATCGCCAACGTCCTGTCCCTTGCCAGATCCGTCCTCTGAATCTAGTATCGCAGATAGCTACACAGCGAAAGCTCGGTACTTCTAAACCCGTGGCATGGGTTTTGCCCCTCTCTTCTTAACTCTGTTGCAATTTGGTCCCAGGGTCCCCATCTCAATGAGATGCAATTCTATTTTTTTAATTGCTAAGGCTAGGAATCCTGTAACCTTGCACAATTCTGTGTTCTATTTTATTTCATACTGTGTATAAATCAATGAATCCTACTAACTCTACCTTTTCAATTTAGAATATGGTCATTTCTTTTTAAAAATGTTTTTCAATATTTATGTGTGTGGGTGGTTTTTTTCCTGTATATATGTCTGTGCATGACGTGAGTGTAGTGCCTGTGTTGGCCAGAAGAGGGCATCAGCTATGAGCTGTCTTGTAGTTGCCAGGCATCAAACCCAGGTCTTCTTAACTGCTGAGCGATCTCCAGCCCCTGATCACTTATCTCCAACTTCTTCTTTGTCCCCGTGTTAGAAAGCTCTTACTTTTCCTCCAACTCTGAAATGTGCTTTCTGCAATGACTTCTCTAGCCAGCAGCCACACTGCTCCTTTATGTACTAAAGAGTTGGGGCAACCCTCACCCCATTTGAGTGACCTGTGGCACAGTGTCTCAGAGTTTGGGTCTGCTTCTACGTACCAGGACTCCGTGACCTTGCTGGTCTCAACCTATTCTTCATCAGCTCCCTCTCTGATCCCCTGAACTCTTCCCACCAACTCTCCTCTCAAGCTACACTAGTTAGCTTGCTACTCTTCCTTCAGCGGTACCCGAACCAAGCCATCTGCCTTGTCTTGTTATTGAGAAGCAGTTTCTCTCAGATACCTACATGAGCCTTCTGTTCTGCTTTTTCTGATCATAATATGAAACATCTTTCTCAGCCTAGTGTTCCTATTGTCCTTAACCCCGGTTTAACTTCTGTATTGCTTTAATTACCACCTAATGTATACAGTCATATATGTATGTGTGCATATTTCTATATGGACATCAATAATTGCGTTCATAGCCACCTCCACATCTATCTCATTTGTTCCCTTCTGCTATACAATAAACTCGCGAAGATGGAGACTTTATTCATTTTGTTCATGGCTCAGTGTCCAAAGGTAGAACAGGAGCTACCACTTGGTAAACACTTAATAGATGTTTGCTGAGTGAGTAAATGAATAAAGACATAAATAATCAACTGTTTGGGTACCTTCTGTTTTTAAGTGCAGAGTTTCCAAGTTGAATGAGAAGAGAAATGAGAATTTAAGATACAGTGTGACAGATAAAATGGTAAATGTAACTCTACCACCTCCAAGGTGGAGATTTTATGTGTAAAATTAGCATATGTATGCAATATAAGAGCCATACATACATAAGAATGACAAGAAGCATGGAGCATAAACTCATAGGGAGAAGACTTCAGTTCACATTCTGATCATGCTTCCTGTAAGATGTAGATGCCGTGGAAATGCCGAGTCTCCCCCTCCCATCACACTCACTGTGCCATAAAACTTCCTGTGTGTAAGGGGCATGGAACACAAATAGTCATTGGTTTGTTTCTTCACACTGCCAAAAATTCACTCACAGGTCAACCTCTGCAGCCCATTCTTTATAATAACCTGGCTACCTTCTGGGTTCTCCATCATTAGCAGATAGATTACTTATACATCTTTCTCACAGGAATCTTTGACATCCTGTTGTTATCTGTGCTCACCATCCCTTAGAGGTCAATCCTGTCCCTCTCCTTTATTCAATAATACTAGGCACTGGAAGAGCCTCGGAGTCCTTTGGGTCAGTCTTTTACATTAGAGGGCAGGGGTAAGTGAATATTTATCCTTAAATTGTAATTGTCTCTTTGAGTCACATTGGAACAGTGGTTCTATTCAAGTTATCTACATAGTAATGAAACAGTACCCACTGAGTAAGTGTACAGAGAACTATCCCTTTAAATCAGTCATCAAAACCATGAATCTCACTCTGTGGGCTACAGCCAGGTCATGGAAGCAATAGCAGCAGCATGGATATTCTTTACCATGGTGTAGATGTCATTTGAAGGGCACTGTGTGCTAATATCATGCATCGTTTCATTAAGTTAACCTCATTGAGGACAGAGGCTATTTATTTTCCATATCTTCTGACAACTGGGAAGTAGATGCAGAGCTGGGGTTCTTAAGTGTCTCAGGGCTGATATATCTGCTTTTTCACTGCACCTGGGGTATACTTATTTTGGTCCTGATTCTGCCATTCAGATATTGGCAGTCAGAAAGGGATCTAATAATATAACCTCAGAAATTATAGGCTGTGAGGGAACCCACACACAACTATTTGTCAAACAATTGGGATATTTCTAAAATGTGAACAGATGCACAATAGAAATTAGCGAATATAAAAAACAATTTAAAAACAATTCTGATGTGAACACAATTAATTCATATGTGGGCTTCCAGCTTATACTAATTAAAACCTCTAAAATCTTGGTCAAGTTTGAGACCTGGACCTCACCATTGTTTTCATCTTTGTATCACAACAATGATAAATATCAAGTATTATGGCTTATCAATTTTTGCTTAGTTAGTGCTGCCATCTAAACTTCTGTGCCAGAGATTTGTAGCCAAATCGTCCCCAGTTGGAAACTCTTAAGGACAGTTTATTTTCTATGAAAAAGAATCCCCTGGAGAGGTCATGTGCTCAGTATTTTCTGATTTTTTTTTCAATTGCACACATCAGGCATAGTTATTGTGTGTGGATGGGGCTTTTCATTTTCAAGATGGTCTCGAGTTCTCTGGACATTTACTGTTTCCAGCTGGTCCTCATAAAAAACATTTTGCATTTGTAATGCAGCTCAGGTTCCTGCTTGGAGCATCATTGGGATTCTATCCACAGCTTCAGTTGACAGAGCAGATACTCTTAAACTTTGAACTTTTGTTTGATTTTCTTTTCTTTTCTTTCTTTCTTTCTTTCTTTCTTTCTTTCTTTCTTTCT